>JAVIXY010000072.1:94854-173162 GCA_033030565.1 Fusarium nematophilum
GGGGGGGGGTCATGAGATGTATCAAAAGCCTCGCTTTGTTAAGCGAATGTAATATTTAATTGCTTGGATCAGCTAAGGTAAACCCTGGCAGATATTCCAAACCATAATGAAAGCGAGCTATAGATGTTTGTATAAATACTTCTTCAACGATGAGAACAGGCCCAGGCGAGAAACTGCGAGCCCCTACACAAGATCCCTCCGTGGCTGCTTCGATCGTGGAGTCGTGGTTGTTGAACAGGTATGCCCTACGAATAGGACATGCGTAGAACGGTACGGGTGTGGTAAGACGTCCGTAGAGGAGCCTTCTCTGATAGTGCTCAAGCCAAAGAACGATCGGTAATGACAGAAGTGCAGCAACCTGCAAGTGTAGTTCAAATGCGGACGCAACGGCGACGACGAGGCCAGTCGGGCATGAAGGAGAGTATGGGGGAGCTCAAGCCGTCGCCATTTGTGCGCTACCGGGTTCTGTCTAGATCTTGGACCAGCGCAGAAGCACCGCAGCAGCAATGACCGGCAAAACACTCACCAACTCTCCCAGTCCCGCAAACTCCGGGGGAATCCTCGCGTTGACAAAAGCACCAGCGGCGAGGAGCACCGCAAAGGTGTTGTACACGAAGCTCCACCCAAAGTTGAACTTGATGCGGTTGACAGACTTGCGGCTGGCGTTCATCATGGTCAGCACCCCAGCCAGGGAGGGCCGCATGAGAACCACGTCAGCGGCAGACTGCGCGACATCCGTGCCTTCGTTCATGTGGACGCCGATGGTTGCCTGGGCGAGTGCGACGGCGTCGTTGGTGCCGTCGCCGCAGAAGACGACGACCGGCTTCTTCCGGTCCTTTGCAGTAGCATCACCGAGGAGCGCCTGGATGTAATCCTTCTTGTCGGCGGGCGAGCTTCGGGAGCGGACGTTGCCGCTGGGGATGCTAAGCTTGGCTGCCAGGTTCTGAACGGCTCCGTCATCGTCTCCGGAAACCACATGGACCGAAACGCCACGCGCTTGCAAGGTATCGACCGTCTCTGCGGCATCAGACCGGAGCTCATCTTCCAGTCCATAGACCGCCTTCAGCTCGCCGTCAATCGTGAAGCAGAAGACGGTGTAGCCCTGAGCGAGCATCGGCTGGACAAGGTTGTGGTTTGAGAGGTTCAACCAGCGAGAGTTTCCAGCCCGCAGTTTCTGACCACGCAGGGTTGTTTCAACACCTTTGCCGGTCAAGCTCTTGGGTTCAGGGACAGACGAAGCCATTATGCCAGCGTCTTTGAGGTGAGCAGCCACAGCGACGGAAACCGGATGGCGACTGTTCTCGATGAGGCCCAGCAGAAGTGGGAGGTTGTCATTGCCAACGCCCTCATTCGCAACAACAGAGAGTTTTCCTCGAGTCAGGGTCCCAGTCTTGTCAAACACGACGTGTGCCGTCTTGTGGGCAACTTCAATAGCATCCGCCGACTTGAAAATGATGCCCCTCTCCGCAGCGACTCCACTGGCAATGACGATGACCATCGGAACAGCCAGTCCGATTGCGCAAGGGCAAGATACGATGAGAACAGTGATGGCGTAGGTGATGGCCTGAATAGTGGCTTCGGATCCATCATGACCACGGACAGTCATACCGATGGCAACCCAGATGATGAAGGTGATGATCGTCAAGACCACCACAACGGGGACAAAGTAGGATGCCACCCGGTCCGCCAGATCCTGGAGCTTGGGCTTGGAAAGTTTAGCTTCGTCGACCATTGCGGCAATAGCATTGATGGTGTTGTCGCTAGGCAGACGGTTCAGCCGCACGGTCATGACCCCAGGTCCGTTGATAGATCCGGCGATCACTACAGATTTAGGGTACTTCTCAACCGGTCTGGATTCGCCCGTGAGCATCGACTCGTCAACCTCAGACGACCCGGTGACGACAGTGCCGTCGGTCGGGATTCTGGTGTCTGGGAGAACCTTGAATGTGTCACCGTATTGAAGAAGTCGGGCGTCAATCTCCCGTTCCGTTCCGCTCTCCTTGTCGACAAGAATAGCAGTTGAGGCCTGAAGCGACCGGATAGAGATGGATTCAACAGCTCTCTGGCGAGCGAGGGCCGCGACCCATCGGCCAACCATGATCAGGGTGACCAAGAGAGTGCTCGTCTCGAAGAACTGTCCAGTCGAAAGAGGCTTCTTCGCGATGAGATACCCAAAGGAAACCACCGAGAAGACGTAAGCTGCGCTGGTGCTCAAGACGATCAAGAGGTCCATCTCGATGACTCGCGAGAAGACGAGAGCCTTCAGAGCCTTGGGGTAGAAAGGGCCCGCGATGACGACCTGAACGATGGTGGCCAGGGCGAGTGAGGCCGAGGAATACGCAACCTCCCTTTCAGGAAGCGGAGCCCACGCCATGACCAGAACGGGAATCGTCAAGACCGCAGACAGAAGCGTCATGTATCCAACATGACGGACATGCTTGCTGCCAGCCTCCAGCGAAGGGTCACCGCGGGGGGGAGCAAGTTCGATAGGAGGTCCCCAGATCTTCTCGGCGAGGTCCCGGGCTCCCAAGACCTTTGGGTCGAACGCGACTCGCACAGTCTGCTTGTCGACAAGTGTCATCTCTATGACCCCATCCGGCCATGCCTGGTTGATGAATTTCGAGGGCTCACCAGGCACGATGAGGTCCAGGCTAGATCCATGGTTCTGAACTCTCTCGCACTTGAACTCGGTCGTTCGTTCCAAGTGCTTCACGACCTCCTCCACTGAACCGAGGCGGAGATCAATGTTGAACTCGGCGCGTGAGAGGACCAGACTCGTCTTTAGGTCCTTGACGGCAGGAACAGTGGCAAGAGTTCGGTTGAGCTTCGTCTCACAGCCAGTACAGGTCATGCCGGAAATGCTGAGCACAACGTGTTCCTTGCCGGCGGCCTGATTCTCGATGTCGGTGACAGCTTGGATAGGGGCCTTCTCAATCTCCAAGCCGGCATCGGCGCAACAGGCGTCGGCGCAAGATCCTTGAGGGCTGGCGGGTCGTTTCTCGTCGCAGCAAGAGTCGGCACAGCTGATCTCTAAAACTTCGACGATGCCTTCCCCCGGTTGCTTGCAGCAAGAACCCGAGCAAGCGGTATTGTGCGACTTTTGAGCAACCGTAGCCTTGGTCGTTCCACAGCACGATCCCGCACAATCCTTAGCTGGGGGCTCGGCAACAGATTTGACATCCGAACAGCACGAGTCCGCACAAATATTCTTGGTGTCTTTTTCTTCAACACGCTTGGCACCAGAGCAGCAAGATCCGGGGCAGCCTTGCTTCAGAGGCCTCACGTCGGCAACCTTATTAGCGTCCGAGCAGCCAGAGTCAAGACGTCCAATCTCGGTCACAGGCTGCTCGGTAGACTTGTCAGGAGAGCAGCAGTCACTTTTGGCGGGCGATTTCTTGACGGCCTTGTTTCCGGAGCAGCAAGAACCCGGACACTTGCTCTTCGCTGGGGCTTCTTTGAGGGCCTTGTCCTTGGAGCAGCAAGATCCAGAAGATTTGATTTCGGCGGCAGGATTCCCGTCGGGCGGGGCCTTTGAGCAGCAAGGGTCAGAACAATCAGTCTTCGAAAGACTCTTGGCAGGTTTGTTCTCCGAACAGCATGACTTGGAGCAGCCGGCTTTGACGGGAGGCTCGTTGACGACGGGTTTGTCCTTTGAGCAGCAAGAGCCAGCGCAGGCATCCGCGGGAGGCTTTTTGGCAGACTTGATGCTGTCGCTGGAAGCCTTTCGGAGGCGAAGACGGTTCTGCGCAGCCTGATCCTTGGTGACGGAGCCGCTGCTGTTGCAGGAATCCAGCGAAGTGCGCAAAAGGGAGCGGGCAGACGACTTCTTGGAGCACTGCTTCTTCTCCAGCGAATGGCGCTCGCGGATCTCGCAGCAGGTTTCCTGGCCGAGAGCAATGAGAGCGCGGCAGATGCACCCCAGGGCCTGGAGAGTGGCGCCGTAGCGGTCGAGGGCAGAGAGGTTATGCTGGCCGCAAGCCTTGCCGTCGGCAGTTCCATTGCAGCCTGGTGCCGGAGTCAGCGATCACTGGATGGTCTTCTCAAAAGCATGGCTACTCACTCTTGGTTTGCCCGGCAGCACTCATCTCGCATTCCCGCATGGCCAGGCGGTCGATGCAAGACGTGTCGCAGCATGGGGCTACTTTGCCGCGGCAGCAATCAGGCGCATCGGCATCGTCCTTTGCCTTGTCATCCTTGATCTCATCGCCCGCGCAACGGCCAGAGCTGCAGCAGTCGCCTGGTTCCTCCTTGTCTGGCCCTCCCTGGCCCGCGTCCTTGATCTCGAGAGGCTCAGGCTCTCCACCACCACCGCAGCAGGAATCCTTGCAGCTGCTTGTCTCCTCGATTGGAGCGGCAACCGGCGCGACGACTGGATCAGGGGCTGGAGCCGGAGGGCCGCAGCAGTCGCATCCCATTTTTGAAGTGAGTTTGTTGTTTTTCGGTCTGAATTGTTTGAGTTGATGTGTAGGTAGTTGGGTTGAATGAGTTGCAGTTTCAGGTCTGGTAGGATACAGGTAGTCTTTTTCTCACACGTGAACGGCGCCACCCCTGCTAGTTCGGCCCCCGAGTCAGTCTCGTTGATCGGTACGGGCGGTATAAGTTATGTCTGGGGTTGCATTAGTCGACTTCTACTAAGCACGCCATCTTTGCTTCAACTGCCAACCCCATGCCTGGCTTTCGTTCTCCCTTGATGACTAGACATTTATATGTGAATTTATTCATGGGCCATGGAACAATTTAATCTTCAATAAAGCCGACTTTGCAGTACGGTAGGCATGCACAAACCTCGACGTCTTGGTAACCATGGGCGTACTCTCCCGATAGTCAAAGACTCAGAAAGGTCCTCAAGGCAGACGCCGGGATTGATAGCTGTGAATAAAGCTGAAGTGAAGTGGAAGATGATCAGCAACACTATAAGAACAGCAAGCACCGCGGTAATCGCCTCTGGAATTCCTACACCACAACTTTCTCCTCAACATCATTGCCATCTCTTGGATAGATCACCCAGAGCGACGACAACCTCCCACACAAATCAAGACGAATACCCCAAGACCGAAAACAACCCACTTCGATAGCTCATCACCATGCCGAACCAGCTCGTTCTGGATGACACTCACGTTCTCCTGGTCAACGGCTTCCTCCACGTCCTCCACACTCGCATCGACGCCCTATTTGTCCGCCTCTCCAAGTTCCAGGAGATTTACCGGATGTTGCCCGAAGGCGACGGACGCTGTCTTCATCTCAACATAATCATGAAGCAGTGCTGCCTTTAGATCGGCTAGGCCATTTCCAATGTGCACAAGTTCAGAGCGCTGCGAGAGAGAGCCGTTCCGCGTGGCGACCAGTCAGGCGGCGAATCGGGCGGTTCTCAAGAAGAGCAGTGACCCCTGCGGCCATTGCCGCCAGGCTGTGAAGCGGGCATGCACATGCCACGGAGCTGGTGTTTGGGTGAACATTGGACACTAAACGGACTAGGGTGACGATAGAGGAGGTGGGAACTTGAACAATTCTGGGCGTAGATCAAGGGCAACCTAGTTCATGCCACAGCTGAGGAAACGACTATTCTTATGTCAAATATTACGCAAATGATATTTTTCTAAATGTCACCATGGCCCCCGTGTTGTTATAGCCACAGCTCTCTATTGTATCATCATCATATACCGTCGTTCTGAGATAAGCAATACAGGGCACCAATGATCTCAGTGTTGAATATCCTGTATTCATCGAGCCGTCCTTCCAAACCAACCCAGTATTCCAGAACCCGTACAGGCGTCAAACAGCACGAGCTTGGCCTTGCTCTTCGTCCCCCGTGATTGTCGCGCCGCCTCTTCCCTTCCTCCTCACCGCTGGTTCCATGCCAACGGACGCAGCCATACACGCCTCCAGCCGCTTTCGTTTGAAGCTCCAACATGGCACTCTCAGTTTGCAAGTGTACGCCCAATTTTCTACATGGCACACCTCCCTTTCATTGTGTCACCAACTGCAGCCAAGACCATCGCGACATGTGCGGGCCCCCGTCAGTAGACGCGCCAAAGTAAACACATTCCTTCTGCCAGTCCGGGACTCTGCAGACCTTTCGTTGGCCCAAAGATCCAGTCCAGCAGGGCTACAGAGGAACTCCAACAAGGGTACTGTTCAGGACATCTACTGAAGACCCATAAAGCCAACGAGTTTTTGTCGAGCATCTCCTCCTAGATACCACCCGCCACTTACATTCACCACCCTAAGGCATATAAACAACAAGACTTGAAAGCCATCAGCCAAATCTATCCACAAGCCCTTCTCTGCTCCCCGCCACCATGAGCCCTAATCCTCCATCTAACGAGACCCCGCTCGAGTCCTTCAAAAAGATCAACAGGAAAATCGACCGCCACCTATTCAGCCTCCTCGAGCGCCAAGTTAACATATTCAACAAACGCCAGGAGGCGTTGGAGCGGACCGACGAACACATGCACAGGCACTTCGATTTTGGCGTCACCCTGACCTGCCAGGAGTTGGAGTGGGTAATGAGCCTGTACAATGAAATGAGAGAGTTGAGGGTAAAGCTCTTTCCTGGAGAAGCCTGGGAAAGGGGATCTTTGTGATGGCGATTCCGCTAGTCGGGGAGTGGGGGAGCATGAGTCTCGTCGAGGCATGGGGACGGGGTTCGGTTCGGAATTCCCTTACCCCTTCTTTGTAGGAGCCATTTTGCACACTTCCCATGAAAATTGTATTGCACATTAGTTTTCCTAGGGCCGGAAAGACAAATGGGTGCCATAGTATAATCTTGACGCACTGCTCGTCAGGTACAGCGGACATGAGATCAAGCGCAAAACTTGAAGTTTCACATCTTACAATATCAACAGAATTCCCAAGAACATCAGAGATATTGAGACTATATCTCTACTTAATCCCACCAAGAAACATATGTTACTGCTAGAACCATCTAGTGCACTTACTAAACTGCAAAGCATTCACCTTGCTCAAAGGTCAAAACGAGCCACAACAGCAGCATGCGACACCCAGAGGACGGACCTCTCCATATTCGCTGTCAGTGAAAGTTGGACTGGATTACGCACCTTCAAATTAAGCTAAGAGCTTTACTTACCCCGGGTACTCGCCCGCTACATAGCGGCAGCGTCTTTAAGTGAGTTGTTCTTTTCTTTGTACCAGTACCATGCTATGCAACCAGAACACTGCAACGACTATGCAAGCGAGATAAAGAACAAGAGGGGCGACCCGGTGAACCAAAGAGCCACTCCACAGTTCAATTGTCACCTTGAGTCTCTCATAGTCTACCCATGGTCCTAGAACACAAGGTTCACCCAAAGCAGAGATCCCAGGCTACCCTCTTATAAAACGGAGGCCCAACCCCAAACCTATTAACATCTTCAATCCTACTCCCCTTACAAACAACTCGATAGCATTCTCAACCACGCACTTCCATCACTTCCAGTTACACCACTCACACTTTAAGCAAGATGGCGAATCACATTTTGGAGAAGCTTCGAGGTCTTTTCACGTGGCGAGACACGGCCAAAGTCAGTGAATCATCTCACGAGGTTCCTGAGATCGTCATCACAGAGTTTCGTCAGCATAGAACGTCTTCAATACTGCCCATTTATCCCTCAGACGAGGAGCATGGGGAGGAGGAGGAGGAGGAGGAGCAGAATGGAAAGGGGAAGGGCAAGGAGAAGGACAAGGGCAAGGGCAAGGAAAAGTATGATCAACTCCCCCGCCCCCGCGATCCCGACACCTCTAACGAATGCATCTCCTCGTCCTCGTCCTCGGCAGAACCCATCACTGACAAGAAATCCACCGTCAGACATGAGCGCCGCCGCTTCCGAAACTCCCTCAGAACATGGCGCCACGCCTACCTCGACGAGAGAGAAAGATCCAAAGCCCTGCGTAGCCTAATCATCCGCCGCGGCCAGGACCTCGACTCCCTCCTCGTCGACATGGACGGCGTCCACACCAGCGCCAGCGCCCTCAACAACGAGGTCGACAACATACTCCACATCTTGGTGACCGGTTTCAGGTCCGGCACGGACGAGGCCATCGATCAGGCTCTGATGGAGGTCGCCAACAAAACGGATAGCCTGGGGGACCTGAAGCTGAAGGTCAGATACCACAGCGAGAGGATCGCGACCGTAGCTCGGGAGTTGAGCGGTGACTGGGCGGCGGTTGCGCTGAACGGGGTGTATGAGCCTGATAATGAGCGTGAACCGGACGACGATGAGTCGTCTTTTTAGCCTCAGTAATTCCTTGTTCTCTTTATCGGATCTGGAAGCTAGGTTGAAGGATGCGTTTTTTCTAGGTTGATAAACTCGGCGGTGCTTTAAGCCTATTTTGAAAGGCCAGCTTCAACATGTAAGTCGTCCCCAGCGCTCTCATGTGCTAATACGTTGCTTAGGTTTAGGATTATACCTACCTATCTTTCAAAATTGACTCACTTTATCTGTTTTGAAAATCATTTTCCCATCATTGCGTATCCCGTGAGGTACAAAGAAAAAAAAACGTGAAATGTTGCTAGTAACTGGTCTAATTCTTCTACACCCGTTCTTTTAACTCCTGCTTGATCCTCGTCACGGTGCCCGCCCCGCCGTACGTCATCCCCGTGTAAACCATGGCCACGCTCGCGCCAGCATTGAGGATCCTTTGCGCCTGCTCGCCGTTGGTGATGCCTCCCGTGGCAAAGATGACCTTTTGAGCGGTGCCGCCGGTGGTGGCCTTGAAGGAGTGCGAGTCCAGCATCTTGCGGTACCGCCCCACGAGGTCAAGCGTCCGGCTGTACATCTCTGGCCCGGAGTAGCCGCCCGTCTCCATGAGGGCGCTCTGCTCCTTGGGGGTGAGCTTGACGCCCTCGGGGATGACGCCCTCCCTCCGCTTGGTGGTGTTGCCCACGATGACCCCGTCGACGCCGCTCAGGTGGACGGCCTGCACGATGCCCTCCATCTGGGTGTCCTCGTCCTCGTCCGGCGACACCTTGACCATGACCTTGGGTCGGTGCTTCCGGTCCGTCTTGGATGCCTCGTCGACGACGGCGCTGAGGAGCCGGGTCAGGGGCTCGGTGGCCTGGAGGTCGCGCAGGCCAGGCGTGTTGGGGCTGCTGACGTTGACGACCAGGACGTCGGCGTACCGCGCCAGTCTCCGGACGCAGTAGACGTAGTCGTCCGCCACGGCCTTCTCATCCCGCTCATCCGTCTCCTTGTTCTTGGCGATCTGAACGGCCAGGAGCCGGCCCTGTCGCAGGCTACCGGGGGGGACATTGGCCTCGCCGTTCAGGACGTCGGCCTCGGTCGAGCCGATGGACCGGGCGTATCGTCGAAGTCGGTCCCGCAATCGGATAGCCATGTCATCCGCTCCGCGAGAGTTGAGGCCATATCGGTTGACCATGCCGTCGAGCCTGGGGACGCGGAAGACGCGGGGTTTAGGGTTGCCGGCCTGGGGGAGGGGCGTGCAGCCGCCAACCTCGACGATGCCGGCACCCAAGTCAAACAGCGCATCAGGGATCTCAGCATCCTTGTCGAGGCCGGCCGAGATGCCAATTGGGTTCTGCAGGTCGGTGCCAAAGACGGAGATGGAGAGCTCGGGGGAATTGAGCGTCGTGTCGCGTTCGCGGGGGTTGAGGTTCAGCTGGTAGAGGACCTTGAGCGAGGTGGTGCCGGCGTGGTGAGCATCCTCGGCGTCGGGGTAAACCCAACGCAGCAGCGGAGGGACAACCCATCGGTGGTAAAAGGCTCGGGTGTCGGTGGTGTAGAGGTACGAGACGTAAAGTGCAGCGGCAGCAGCGGAGCCGTACAAAACCGCCTTGAGCTGGCTGGCGCCGTCATCGGCCGAAGAGGATGAGGAAGCAGTGCGGCGCTGGGCAACGGGGATCCGGGGCAGGGCCAGGCGCACGGAGGGAGCAGCTCGGGAGCCGGAGACGGCGACTCGCGATCGGAGGAGAGCGGCGGACATGGCTGGGGGGTGATGCTGGGCCGGGCCAGCTCCCAATGGATTTCACAACGACGGCAGCGGGAGTTTGTTTCGGGTGAAGCTTTCAGAAGATAATCCGAGGGTGCTACGAAATTGCCGGCTCTGAATGGTTGGCCTGCCCCGGATGGCGGAAGTACAGTCTCCGCACAGTGTCAATGCACTATGCACCAACACAAGTCTCAACATCTCCCTCGACTTAGGCCACTCATCACCACAACTACAGAATACCACGGATAATTTCCGAATTGTTTTAATTCTCAAATTTCTTTCTGTCTCGTGCTTCTCCACAGTCTTCCTGAAAACAAGGCTCTCGGAACCAAAGCCTCAAATTGACCACCTGCCTGAATCCCAAGCCCTCATGATCGCCAAAACGCAAGCCGGCACGATCAATAGCCCGCTCGCCCTCAGACCTCCTTCATCATGATGTAGATCCCCTCGTTCCCCGGCATCAGAGAGTGCGGCGATGCGTTGTACTCGGCGATGGGAATGTGAACGACCAGCTCCAGCATGTCGTGCTGGGGCTCTGCGCGTCGGAGGCTCTTGATCTCGCAGGGGAATCTCGGTCTGAAGAGCCGAAAGTGCCTTGCAGCCGTGATTCGAGTGTGCTCTTCCTTTGAGTCTCATTAGTATCTCTCTCTCTGTCCCAGGATCACAAGCCAGCCGCTTGAAGTTGCTCACCACGACTCGAGTGAGTTCGGTCATGCACCGGCGCAGGCCATCCGACTGGCCTGCTCTCAGGTCAAGCTCGTTCATGCAGTAGCCGATGTCTTCGACGACAGCCTGCACAATGTTCTTGAGGTGGATTGTCTCCGCGATGTATCGCTGCCCGAACTTGTTAGCTACTTGGCCGAGCCCTGACTAGGGATCTGATGCTCACCTGAAGGGCCGCCGCGGCTTGGGGATCCGCACCAACGAGGCGGTACGGGAGCTCCTCGACAGTTCCATCCTGGTCATCCATCGTGTCGCGTTCGGGGTTGATCGTTGTAATTGGGAGGAAGTTGACTTCTCTTGGATCGAGTATGGCCGTTCTTATACTTGGAGGGCATCTCGAGTGTTTGACTTGGTTCGAACCTATTGATCTCGTTGATGGTTTGCATCCCTAATTGGCGTCATGACATTGAATATCGCGAACTTGGGTGAAATGCGGAAACAGTATTGTGGAAAGTCGAAGCAACGCTGTTTGTCGCACCTCGGTTTGGCTATCTTGACAGATGCCAAACAGATTCAAAATGTTTTAGCCTGCGACGGTCCGTCTGAAGTGGTCGGAATATTCTTTTGTTTAGTTTTTGGTTACATCCTGTTTCGAGGGAGCGATTCATGAAGCCCGCTTCAAAGAATCGGTGTCCTTCAAGGACTCCTTATCCGACGATAAATCAATCTCTGATGAATCCTGTCCATCCGATAAATCCTTCTCCCCAAATGAATCCGTATCCTTCGGCCCCCCTGGGGCCAGCGACTTCAACGGCCACTCTTCGATAGACCTCCTGGATCTTCGTTCCAACAGTGGCGGTTCTGAACTCCCAAAAGATGCCCTCGTCGACGACTCGAATTCCTTTTCATCTGCAAGAGTCCCCAAGTCCACCTCGTCAACCGTACTCAGTGACCTTGCTACCGATCCTGCACCCAGCTCTGGAGTCTTCATGTCCCCTCTCAGCTCCTCGGCGCGCGGCCTATCGCCCTCCATCTCGTAGAGACCTCCCTTCTCATATACCGAAAAGTTGTCGGTGGATGAGTTAGCCCCCTTGGCCTCTTGGAGCTCCAGCTGGACCTCGTGGCGCTTCCTCTTCTCCCTCAGCCACAAGACCACGGCGATTCCGAGGAGGACGATTGCAAGAGTGATGCCGATGCCGATACCCGCCTCTGCTCCTGTCGCGTTTCTCCTGTTGTCCGTGGATGCAGTGCCTGTTTCCAGGGATACCTCCGTGTCGGTGGTTTGAGACGGCCTCCGCGTGGTCTGTGACAGTTCGGCAGCGCTCGCAGTAGTCGGCGCGGCTCGCAATGATGAAGCAAAGGTAGTCGGGACTGCCGTGGCTCTAACGGATGCAGGCTCGGTGGCCGTCCCGTAAGGTTCCCAGTACTGCTCGCATATCTTCCAGTAGCTATTCTCCATCTCTGGATTATCTCTTTGTAAGCCATCTTGTCACAAAGGAATGGGATCAGGCGGACATACGGAACATATCATCTTCACTGCACGACTTGCCGAGCCTCCTCTCCCGGTTGTCCAGGCACTCGCTCATTGTGTCGACAACCGTCTGGTGGTTCTTCTCGTAGCACCAGCAGTCAAAGTCATCGTCACCGCAGCCGGTTGCGGAAACGCCAATGTTGAAGCACCCGCTCACACATTGGGGGATCTTCTTGACCAGGTCATCAGAGTTGGGATGCGCCATTGCAAGTTAATAAACGGCGAAGGAATCAAAGGAATGGAAGGGGCGTGTTTTCAAAGGAGTGACAATGGCTAGGTACGCCCAGCGCAAAACAGAAACGAAAAACAAAACTATTCACAAGAAAAATACAATATAGGTAGAAAGGAAAGGAAGTGGGAAACATCCGCAAAGATGTCTGGATGAGGATGCCCATTTGAATCTTTGTTCTACGCCCCTTGGACTGACAAGGTTTGACAGCGGGTGTGATGGCTCATCAAACTACTACAGGATCCATCACCTTCAAACGACGACTACCGTGAGAACGAGTCAGATTTAGGCTTCAACTGCCCCGAGAGGGCATCATAGGGCTGGTGGGCTGCTTCAACATGGTATCAGACATAGTAGACTGCCCCGCCCCGCTAGGATCGCATCCTTAAATCTTATGACTTCTGAGTTCTGACGCAAAAAAGGCCGACAAAAGATCATGGGACGCCATGGCCTGCCCGGGGTTGCGGAAAGTTTAAAGCATGAGAGAGTCCGAAATTCTTCGCAGCGAGACGGGACGACCTTCACGGGCAAAGCGACATATGCGAAGGCGTCTGGGCCTGGAATGAGAGATACGATACGAAAAACGAGGGAATCTCGACAAGATCTGGTCTTGCCCAGGATTCTAGACGGGCCTATCATCCGCCAGCCAAGAAGCCGATTGGCCAGAACCAGGCACGCTCCACACTTTCGGTCTTTCTTGCACCTCGGACAAGTCGGTCCATAAAAATGACCGCGAATCCATGAGCTGATGATGGAAGTCCAGAGCTGACTTTCTTCCTCGCATCAACTCCATCGCCATCACCACCGTCGCGCGGTATAGGCATATGCCCGCAGAATGTCATATCCTCCGGACTGCTCCGTGGCCCAGGAGAAATTACAGGAAATCGTCGTTCAAGACTTTATCCGGGATGACCTTATTGACGAGCGGTTCCGCCTCGCGGCTCTTGCGCTCCTTCTCACGAGGCGAGACGACGAGAGCTCCAACAGCGTATGGATAACCAACTCACATGGCTCACTGTAGAGAGGCTTTGGAAACTCATTCAACCGCAGGACACCTCATATTATTACACCGACGAGGAGGAGGAGGAGGAATTCTGGGACGACACCCTCTCGCTAGTAAAGGACAATGAGCCCGAGCCCACCAGCAAGAAGAGAGCCGCGCCTCGCGATGAGACGCCCTGCCCGGCCCCGAGGGGGGAAGCCCAGACCCAGGCGCGGAAGCGACAGAGGTTAGACCCTGCGGCGACATCAGAGCAACCTCCGACGGCCGCCAAGGATGAAGCCCAAGGCCAGCAGCAAGCGGCAGCAAAACGGCAGAGGGTACCTGCCCCTCCCCCGGCCGCCGCATCATCAGACAAGCGCGTGTTCAAGGAGGACAACTCCCACCTGCACCCGGTGCTCCAGATGATGCTCCACGGGGTTTCGCTCTCGGTGGCCCACCCCGCCGCGCAAAAGTTTCTCCTCCGCATGAACTGCGACGCCATCAGCGCCATCGACCTCGCAAAGGCCGTCTTTGACATGGGCATCCGGTTCTCCAAGACGGCTACCGCCGACGAGTTCGACATCGTCTTCCGGCACCTCGGCGAGAGCTACGTCAACCCCATCCGGTACTTTGCCAGCAACTCGACCTCCAAGCACCGCTTCTTCTGGAAGAAGATCGAGGCCGCCACGGGGAAGCCCATGCCGCCGAACCCGCTGGCTACCAGTTCCCGCAACGACGCGAGGTTGCCTCCCGACGCTCAGGTGGTACCCCGGGTTGCTCCCGCTCCCCCTGAGCAGCAGCCAAAGAAGCCGGAGCCGAGGCCTGCGCCGAGGAGGGTTGGCTTGCCTGCGAAGTACAGGCCAAGCGGCACATTGTTGAAGGCAGAGTTTATCAAGGAGGTTGACGAAAAGACAAAGCTTCCTCTGAATGAGAGGGTGCGGAAGTGGTTGGATGATATTGTCCCGAGCCAGGGCAGGGTTGATTGAAAGGTGCAAGAGGAGGAGGAGGAAATATCACTTGGAGCTTTGATGCATTATGAAACCGAGATACCCCGATATCATGGCCGAAACATATACGGATTGCATTAGCAGAATTTTGTTTTTATGTGTCTGTTGGCGCCTTGGGATGCAACCCAGAAACCTGTCAAGTTTTTAAGTTATTATTGTGTTATTACAGAGTAGTATCTATGATAGCATCAGTCTGCCGGTAGACCCATGTTTTGAGATCGGCCGTTTGAGTGCCAGCTCGGCAAAAGCCCCACTCCCACGTCTAAACCCTCCATGGGCTGGAATGATTCGCCGGCGCATCTCTGATGAAGGAAACAGAGACATTCCCTGAAACACCACGCGTGTTGGTGTGCGTCCAGGCGAGACGCTCTGAGTCGCGTGCAGACGATGCCACATCGATGCAGAAAATAGCAGCGGGCCAATGGCGCCCAAGGGTCATCCGCTTTCTTGCTGTGATGCGCGGCCTGGCTTTTTTGACGGGAAGTCAGAATGCCTCAAAAACGGGCCGGTCATTCACGAAGCTTTTATTAAAGTAGCAAAATAAAATCCAGGCGGCGCGGAGGACAAATGGCCCGGGATTTCGGACGAAGCTGAAAGTCCAGAGCCCGCCCCTGGCAAAGTCTAGATCCTCACCCGAGTGGCCCCCACGTTGCGCGACGTTCTCCCGCCTTGGCCAATTCAGCCACCATCAGTTGGCTAAAGACATCGGTTCAGCTATCCTGCAGCCGTTCACAGCCTCAGAGGCTTGCAGGAAGCAGATGCAAGAGACGAGGTCGGCTAGTTTAGGGGACCCGTTGACACAGTGGACTATGTAGTAGGTAAGTATTGCCATTCATTTAAATCGATTTGTTTATTTTGTAATATTAGTACCCCCTAATACTCCCTAAAATAATACTTGCACATGAAGACGGGATCTTCCATGAACCTGGAGGATTCGTCGTCATCGGAGGTACGTGGTGAAATGTGGCTTGGGGGCGGAGACGGATTCTACACCTCCATGAAAACGGCGTCAACGACTTGCCGAGTTGGGCAGGCGAGTTGCGACGGGGGGGGACCGGGGAGCAATTGACCCAGCCAGAGAGACCCCTATCGGTTATTTCCAGGGCAAAATGGCAGAGCTGACCATCAATCATACGTCTTGACCAATGCAGGCAGGATGCTGACCTCTATGAAAGTTCAAGATGGTAAGCAAACCGTCTGACAAGTGACGACGTCGTTGGACCGGCGACAGGAGACAGATGGCTGCCATCCTTCTCGGTGAGACAACCCGCAAGCATGGACGCCGCTGCTGCAACTGTACCAATGGCAGCCAGTGGGACCCCAAGAACGAACCACCCAGATGCAGGCGCTAAGATCTCTCTGTCCAGTGAACCGGTACGGGGGTCGGGAGCTTCCATTGTTTTGGCTCAAAGGCCGCTGAAGCTGCTGCGGGGCACAGCGCCTAAACGCCTGTGCAGGTTTGCTGCACCCAGTCCGACGGAGGAGGCGAAGCTCCATGGATCCCACTACTACCCGTCGTCTCAGGACCGCCCCCCCGAGCCCACCCATTCAGGACGACAGACCAACTTCCAAGCTTTCTTGTCCAGATCCCAAAGATCTTGCTCTTCCATTCAACTTTTCCCCCCCGTCTATCCTGTTTATATCCTACTTGCGCTATTCTTGTCTTTATACTTTTGTTGATGTTTATTCCTCTTGTTATTACATACACTTCTACTCCAACTTATAGTTTTCCATGATCCGTCCCTAAAAATCTATCCTTGTCCGTCGCTGCCGCAACCGTCTACGCCGTCGCACATGTGGTCCTAAACCCCGATTTCGCTTCGATCTCTCCTCTCCTCTCCTCCTCTCCTCCCTCCTCCTCCTCCCCCTTCTCGGCACGCCCTCAAAAAGAGTCCATTTCTTCTGCAATGGACGCCGACCTCTTCGAACGAAGCGGCGGTGTCTCTACCGGCGACTCCAGCGATCGGCCCCCGTTCTACAAGGCCGTCGGTATCGGTCTCGCTATCGGCTCCGGTGTCTTCATCGGCGTCTCCTTCGTGCTCAAAAAGTTCGGCCTGCTGCGCGCAAACGAAAAGTACAATGAGGTCGCCGGAGAGGGATATGGATATCTCAAGAACGCCTACTGGTGGGGGGGCATGATCCTGATGATCATAGGCGAGATCTGCAACTTTGTCGCATACGCCTTTACCGATGCGATCCTGGTGACGCCTCTCGGCGCCCTGTCCGTCGTTATCACCGCCGTCTTGTCCGCCATCTTCCTCAAGGAGCGCCTTAGCATGGTCGGCAAGGTCGCCTGCTTCCTCTGTGTCGTCGGCTCGGTTGTCATTGTTATGAACGCCCCTCATAGCTCGTCTGTCTCCGATATCCAGGAGATGCAAAAGTACGTCATCGCGCCGGGCTTTCTCTCATATGCCGGTGTCATCATCGTCGGCTCCATCGCCACCGCAATATGGGCCGGACCAAAATGGGGTAATAAGAACATGCTGGTCTACATCTCCATCTGCAGCTGGATTGGAGGCTTGAGTGTTGTCTCGACTCAGGGGCTGGGCGCTGCCATCATTGCTTGGATCGACGGAAAGCCGCAGTACAAGGAGTGGTTCCTATGGGTCCTCTTCGTCTTTGTCATTGCGACACTATTAACAGAAATCATCTACCTCAATGTAGGAACTTTTGTGTCGCAATTGCTGTTTTCGCTGCTAACCGTCCAAACAGAAAGCCTTGAACATCTTCAATGCCGCCCTCGTCACCCCCACCTACTACGTCTACTTCACCAGCACTACAATCATCACATCCGCTATTCTATTTCAAGGCTTCAAGGGCACTGTGGAGTCTATCGTCACCGTCGTGCTGGGCTTCCTAACAATTTGTGCCGGCGTCGTTCTATTACAGCTCTCGAAATCCGCCAAGGACGTTCCCGATGCTGCCGTCTTCAACGGCGACCTGGACCAGATTCACACGATCGCCGAGCAGGAGCAGCCAGAGTCGGAACCCAAGGCCGACGCAATTCGTGGAACCGCAGCCATCATGCGGCAGATCTCGCAGAAGCGACTAAGGATGGAGGCAGATGAACTAAAACGATTACACGACGAAAAGATGATGATGGAGACCATGTCACCCATCCAAGAGGACCAGCAGCCAGAATGGGAATGGGATGGCTTAAGGAGGAGAAGGACCATGACCTACAGGACTGGGACTGTCAGCTCGCGTTCGAGAGCCACCACATCGCCACCTCCCTCCTCGCACCGCTACGCGTCGTCACCACCGCCGCCACTACCGCGCAGTCCTGGCCATCCGCCCTTGGGCATGTCCCACTTCCCGCCTTCGGATGATGAAGAAGACGGCAACGACCAAAGCACCATCTTCTCAAGCATCGCGGGTACGATCCGTGGTCGAGCTCGGGGCTTTACCAACTTTTCAGGTCGGCATTATCACGACGACCATGCCGACGACAAGACCCAGAGTCCTATGCATCCCGTACCCCTGACTGAGATTTCCGTTCCTCAGGACAAGCCCGACGACGAAGCCGGCGCTTACTTCGGACAGACCCGTGAGCACGTCTTTGATCGTCAGGATACCGAGTATCGGGGAGCAACCTCGCACAGCAACCAGAGTTTGGCTCCGACGCCTCCTCCCCACGGAACCCGACGCCAATTCTCTTTCCATAACGTATTCCGACGACCTCACTCATCCAGGTCCACGTCTCAAGTGGAGGAGCCGACGGAGGAGGAGCGCATCGGTCTTGTCAAGGACTCGGACAGCAACAACAATGGCCCGGCCTTTCTGTGAATGAAGATATTCCTGCTGGACGAAACTACCGCCGCGGGAAGGGGGGAAGGGGTTTTGTTTCATCACGTAAAAATGCATATGCACGGAGTTGTTGGAGTTTCTTCTTGACTATTCTTCCAATTGGGGATCATCAGTTGCATGGCGCTTGTATAACTGTCGTTGCTCCCGGGGTACGGTATAGACACACAAGTCGGAATGGAGCGCAAGCTTGATGACTACCTGTACATACAGAGCTGCAATGAGACATGAGGGGGATCTGGCGGTTAGTTGGAAATAGCAACGCGACACGAACCAAGATTAGTTCTCATGATATTTAGCATTTTACGTTGATGGTGCGGACCGTTATGAGCCGCCAGTATTGGACTCTTATCAGAATGCGAACCTTTCGACTGTCTCCATCACGGCATTAGTAGCAGAAACTCGTCTCTATTTTTGCGTTGTACCTCGAAAAGAATCTCTTCATTATCCCAAACGCCGCGCAATGCTCATCATAGCTAGGTCCAAATCCTCGTCTCTGTCCAACCCCGTAACTCCAGGCATTGTGAAAATTTGAGTCAAATAAAGCCGCCCATGAAATGAATGACCGTTTTCCCAATATGTCAATTTCCCCCCTTACCAATCCACGGCCCACCCGTTCTCCTCCAGAAACTCCTCGCACGCCTGCTTCAGACCTAGGTTCGGTCGCAGCTCAGAGGGGACGAGAGGCTCGCGCGTGAGGGGGTCGCTCGGATGCCGCCGGAGGTGCTCCATGATGGAAGCTCGCTCGTAGGATTTTCCAGTCTTGGTCTGCAGACGGGGTGTGTTAGCGCGTCCATGCAATTTGCGGTGGGGAAAAAGACTCACAAGAACGGGGTCGACCATGATGCCAAAGCTAATGTCGTCGATCGCCCACTCCGGCACCTCCCTCCTCTTCTCCGACTCGGTCCTCGCCCTCTCAAAGATGTCCCTCATGCGCGCGATCTTGGCCTCGGTCTCCTCCTCGATCTCCCTCCTCTCCAGCTCGTCCTCGGCCTCCATCAGCGCCCCGTCCCTGTCCCGCCCCAGCATCTCCAGCACCTCCCTCTCCAGGTCCTTGGTCTCGCGCGCGCGCTTCTTCTCCCGGTCGTCCCAGCGCTCCTTCTTGCACCGCAGGACCAGCGCCGTCACGGCGGCGAGCGAGCGGTCGTTGGAGGCGGCGCAGAGGGCGTGGGCCCGCAGGGCGCTCTCGAGCGCGGCGTCGTAGTCGCGCAGGGCGACCTGCGCCTGGGCGAGGTAGTACCGCGCCTTCATGTTTTCCGGCGCGAGGGTCAGGCAGGCGTCGCAGTCGGTCACGACCGAGTCCCAGTAGCCGAGCTTGAGGCGGGCCATGGCGCGGTTCGTGTACAGGGCCGGGTTCTTGGGGTCGGCGATGATTCTGGGACGGCGGGCAAAAGACTTGGTCAGGGTTCTCTCTTTTGTTTCTTTGTCGTCAAGAGGTGGATTGCGGGGGGAAGCTCACGCTTTGGAGTAGAGGCTGTCTGCGCCGACATAGTTGCCGGACTGGAAGCACTTGTTGCCCTCCTCCTTTAATTGCAGAGACTTTGACATGGTGACTGCCTTGTTAGGTTGTAGATAATTGTAGAGTAAAGTTTGTGGTGGAGGTGAAGGGGGTTTTGTCGAATGTTCAAAGACCAAGAGGCTCCCCCAGTTAGCGTATCGCAGAAGGCAGCTATGCAGCGCCGCTCAAAGAAACACGCAAGATTATGATTAATAGACCGGTGGGGAAAAAAGGGGAAAAGAGAAAGATAAAGGGAGTATTATTCAAGAGGGGATACCCCGGGCGTATCGGAACGAGGCCGTAAGATGGAAGAGAGAGCCCAAGATGCACCTTGCGGCTCGGTTTTGGGGAACGACGGGGATGTCAGGTTGAATGACAGTGCGCTGGAACATTGACAGCCAACGGCTCAAACGGAGGGGGAAGAGACAACCATGTTTCGGGAGAGGCGGATATGATTGGATTTCTAAGCGCGGGCGCCCTAGAACGTTCGAGAAGCGGGATGTGGGGAGATGGGACTGATTGCGGGGGGGGGGGATGCAGGGACAGGGGCTGAGTTACACTTGGGCGACAAGATGGTTGTCAAACGCCCAGTTAAGGTGACGGTGATGCACCGACCATGTAGGAGTGACCAATTGCAAGTGAGCTAAAATCGTGTGTATCGGTGCCAATTATCCCGGGTGTTGAATTACAGTTGACGCTTTCCNTGTCAAACGCCCAGTTAAGGTGACGGTGATGCACCGACCATGTAGGAGTGACCAATTGCAAGTGAGCTAAAATCGTGTGTATCGGTGCCAATTATCCCGGGTGTTGAATTACAGTTGACGCTTTCCTATCAGGTCTCGGTGTTTTAGGACTATACATAATCTATTCGTTGTTAAATCGTTCTTCTCCCTTGTCACTGATGCTATCTACCCCCACCTGCTCGAGCGACCTGGGGTAGCTATATCTCCAATAACAAGTTAAGTCTTATAAAGAAAGAGGGATACAAGGTAGAAGTGTTAGATTGCATAACTTAAAACTAATAGAAAACTATCGACTAGCAAACTAAACTAGATGCCTGCTCATTTCAATTTATGCATGGTTTATCCTTCTTCTGACTGACTGCTGCAATAAATTATCCATAGTATATACCATGCATGTCTCTCCAAGGCACGCCGAACGTAGTGTCTTCTAGCCCCGTTCCCAAGCTCCAAACCGACACGCGTCGGTATAATGACCCCATTTACGGCACTTGGTGCACCACGCGTCGGCCTCGGAGTGGGCATACGGACACCTCTTCCCCTTGCGACAGAAGGCGCGATCGCGGCACTCGGAAGTCTTCCACTTGGCAAAGTTTTGATTTGGGAAGTCCCGAAACAGTTTCTCCTCCTCGTCAGTGTGGCCGTAGCTACATGTAGCCGCTTTCCAGCAGTGCAGGCCGTCACGACATAGTTGGGTTCGTTGCATGGCGCGACGGTGGTCTCCCTTTGGGTTGTTTCGAGACTTGACCGTTTCCCAGTTGTCGAATGCTCCCGTATCACCATTTTCATCCACAATTTGCCCAACCACCGGTTTCGGAAGATTCCATCCCCCCCAACGCTTGGCTTGGGTATCGACGGGTTTGGCTTCTTCTTTGGTGGCAAGAGGAGGACTATTCTCGCCGTCATCCTCGCCTAACGGCCAAAACATGGTTCCCTTTTCAAGGGTGACCAGCTTCTTCCTGTTGAGACGAGATGCGTACTCAGGCCATGACTCCACTGTCCAGTCGCCTTTAAACAGCTCTCGTACATCGAGGATCACGTTCTCAACGCTCTTGAGGTTCGGAAACTCGACGAACAGTTCCGTCTCCGTTTGGGACCGAGTGATGTAGAATATAACAGCGCAGTTCGCCAGGAGGAGGTTAGAGACAGAAGCTTCGAGAACATCCATACCATTGTCCTTGTCACCAGGGTCACAAAGGACGACGGTCTTGTCCTCCTCAATTTTCTTGCCCTTTCGTGTAGAGCGGGTATTGGTGAAGAATATTCGGTTGGCTATCTGGTCCAGATAACACACCCGCAGGCTGCCACCCTCTCGCCTTTTATGCTCGTTAGAGATGCCCGACTCCCAGGCCCAGACCTCCACGGGGATGTTACACTCCAGCGCAGCAGTGATTGGCGGGAGCATGTCGCGGTCTCCGGAGATGACGATAAACGTCATATTGTCCAGTTGCTGTTTGACCTTGTCGTTATATTTGGCGCCAACTTCGAGTTTGGTTGCCTCACGGCTGATATCCGTTGCCATGGAGTTGTCCACCTGTTTCTCCTTTCCATTGTTGGCGAGGTTATAGATGTTGACCTGGAAGCCGAACCTCTTATATGAGTTCCATACCGCGTCGTTGGGCGGCGGGCGCGAGCCGTAAAGAAACGCACCTTTCACCGAGCGACGACCAGAGATTGTTCTGACCAGCTGGCCGATGTCGACTCTGAAGCGCGGGTCCTGATCGCAGTCCTCGAGTTTGGGTAAGCGGCCGGTGAACTTGCCTGCGGCCTCGAACTTGCCTGAGGCGGCGAACTTTTGGGCTTCGATCCAGATGTTGGAGTCATCCACGAAGATCATGCAGGTTTCGTTCATGTCGTAACTCATGGTGATTGAAGCTTGCTGAGCCAATATCGCAGCTGATTGGGTCGAAGACGGAGGGTGTGAATGATTGTCAAGGCGAAATGGCGAAGAGGAGAGAGGGGACAGATGAGTATCCTTTATCGACGAAGATGGGCGAGCAGAGACGTAATCAGGGATTCAGGTTGCCGCCTTTGCAATTAAGGCATTGCTTCCCAAGGCACACTGTTAGGCATCGTCCCCATTGGTGGCGCACGGAAATGCAGGCTGGAGGGCCTCTTCACTGGGTTGACTCCTCCAGTTGCGCTGGGCGGCTGATACGTGGGCACCCTGCTTTGGATATTGCTCGGGTCTTTCATCGCCAAGGGCCTGGGCCAGTCAGGTCGAGTCCGAGATCCTGGTGCAGATTCTTGCGGGCGCAGATATAACGGCCACTACTATGCGCGCAACCGTCCTGCATATTATCTCTAACCCGCGAGTCGTCAAGGCTATGCGCCGCGAGGTTGAATAAGCGAATCCGTCGCGCCTGATTATCACCGATGGCCAGGCCAGGCACCTGCCCGTTATCGGCCTTCTGCCGAGGGTGATACCTTTAAGGGCGTATACCTGCCTGGTAGCACTAAGATTGGCTATTGCGCCTGGGGGATCTACTGCCGGCGGGATATCTTTAAGGACGATACTGATGAGTTCTGGCTAGAGAGATAGCTTATGTTGAATAGTGGCATGTACAAAGTCTTAGTCAGAGGTTATAGAAGCCCCGGGAAAACCCTAGTAAAGGTTTAGACCTTATTACTTATTTAAGTAAGACCTAAAATAGGCCTAAAGGCGGCGAAGATAGAGGTTATATAACATTAATACGATCACTTTAGTTGCCCTACTATCCGATAACTACCCCGAGGCGAGATAGAGAGACTGGCTATTTCATTTAGGGCTATCACAGGCAGGGAAACCAGCCAAACCAGAAAGCACCAGCATAGCTACAACTCCACCATCCGCACAACCAGCTTCTCCTTCGGCCGCATCGTAAACGTCGGCCCCGCAACCTCGACAGGCCGGTCCTCACCCCCGCGGGGCTTCTCGATGCGGAATCGCCGCACCAGCTCGACGAGCACGGCCTTCATCTCCAGCAGGGACAGCTGCTTGCCAATGCACATGCGCGGCCCGTTGTGGAACGTCTCGAAGGCGTAGGCGCTCGCGGCGTCGCCCGAGAGGCCGCTCCAGCGGTCGGGGTCAAAGGTCCGCGCCGTGGGGCCCCAGATGGAGGGGTGCGTGTTTACGACGGCGGGGGAGAGCTGGATCACGGTTCCCTTGGGGATGAGGACGCCGGCGATTTCGACGTCCTGGGTTGCTTTGCGGGGGGCCATTGCGACTGTGGTTGCGTCAGCCAGATCATCCTCAACACGACAGGCCCTGGGCTGCTTACCGGCGCAGTAGAGTCTCAGCACCTCACGCACAAAGTTGTGCAGATACGGAAGCTTGTCGATGTCGCCAAAGTCGGGCGTCTCGCAAGTGCTGTACAGAGCCGTGATCTCGTCTCGAAGACGCTGCTGACACTGGGGCCAGCGTGAGAGCTCGTGAATGGCCCAGGTAATAGAACAGGCAGTGGTGTCATGTCCTACACCAATCACCGTCAGTTCCAAGATACGGAAACAATCACAAGACCTGCTACTCACCAAGGATCAAGAGATTCAAGATCTGGCACAACACCTTTGTCAGCATGATACCTCGTCTAGCCATGGACAGCCACTCACGTATTCAACCAAGCTACTTTCATCCCAAGACGCATCGGAGTAGTCGAGCAAGCACTGCAGCGCATCCGGCTCCTCGCCGTCCTTGGCCTGTCCTCCCTTCTGCTGCTCTCTGCGTCTGATGGCGGCCAACCCGACGATGAACTCCCGCGCCTGCGCACAGCACCGGGCCAGCTCGCGGCATTCGGGGATGGGGAGAAACTGCCGGATCGGGAGGATCGAGTTGAGGTAGTTGACGACGTGGCCGGCCACGGACGGCTGCATCATCTTGGTGAAGCATTCGAACAGAGGGGATTGGTCGGATTCGAGATGGTTGAGGTCGAGGCCGAAGGTCTCCAGACCAATCACGTCGAGGACTGCCTTCCAGATGTTTGTTTCCACTGGGCAATGTCAGTCGTGAAAGGATGATCAGACAACAAGAGACCTACCTTCAACATTGCCGACCTCGTTCAGCTGTTCAGAAAGAACATCTCCCAGCTGCTTTGCCTTGTTCTGAACAACAGGGAAGAAAGCCCTGAGTCGCGGAGCAAAAAAGGGGCCTTTTTCAAATTAATATTCCACCCACCCAGAATCTCTAAAAAACACTCACGGCTAATGGCAGCACGACGCATCCGGTGAAGCTTCCCCTCGACAAAGGGGAGCCCATCTCCGATGATCTCATGGGCAAAGCTCCGCGCAAACCCAGGCTTGACAAAGAAGGCGCTCTTGGTCTGGAGAACCCCCTTGTACGCCTCGATACTGTTCACGAAGAGCGTCTCCGAGTTGGCAAAGTTCAGGTAGCGGATGAAGGCTGCCTCGGGGAACTGACGGGACCACTCGCAGAAGAGCTCGGGGAACCAGGGCACCTTGAGCAACTTTGAGGCTTGACCAAGAAAGAAGACATTATCCTGGTGGACAATGTCAGCATGCGGAGTGGATCACGATGACGGAAGAGAAGCGAGGCGTACCGTTGGGCCAGGAAGATGACGAAGGGACGAGACGTGAAAGGGGTACACAAAGACGTTGAAGACGACGACACCCAGCATGAGCAAACCCAGGAGAACAACCCCCATCGGAAGAGTCTGAGTCATGCCCAGGAGCAGAGGGCTCAGACTCGACGGGCCATTCATCCTGTGATAGCCGAGTCAATAGCGAACGAGCAGACGACTGAAGCAATCAAGACTCGAGCGAGTGTGTTGTTTGGCCCAATCAAAAGAGGTGGAATCTCTCCAAAAGACCCAAAAACAGAAAGCAGGATGAGTCTTGCAAGAGAGAAGAATGAGTGGTGATGGGGAGTTTTGTTTTGTTTTTTTCCTGTTGAGCCTGAACAGCTGCCAGCTTGCTATGGCAGTGCCGTGAGTTGAGATGCAGCCGGCAGCTGGCATTCACTGTCAACGGGCCGACGGTGCATTTTCTGGCAGTCCAAGTTCAGGATTCACATTTCTGGGTTTCTAGCAGAAGGGGATTAGGGGACTCGGAGGTTGAGTGTTTATGGTTCCTCGTGATCTGGGGGTTATAACCAAGACCCTCCTCATGGTATCCGATGCATTGGGTACAGTCTCCAGTCGGCTCCTCCGAGCATGGCCCAATTTCAGGCGCTCGCTTTCGGTTGACGGCCAGACGCAAGGTCTCCTTCCGGGCTCTTGCTCAACCTAGACAGTTTTAAGCATCTCACCTACAGGGACGTGCCGGTATGCCTAGACTGTAAGGGATATACCAAGCAAGTCATCGGGTCAAAAGGTCAGCTGAGAGCAGGATTCAAGAGCTCCTACGAGCGCCAAGGACTCCGTGATATACCAGTTTCTAATTACCTTGTAGATGCATTCCCCAATGCCATAAAGCCTGGTCTATTGTCCATAGAGTTCCTCTAACCCCATACACCAAAAGCCATCTCCCACCAATCACCTTTATCGAAGAGCCTCTCGATGACTCGGGGAAAAACTGTCTTCCATTCCGAATCCTCGTATCTTGTGACGCAGCTCGAGTCATTATTTGGACCTGGACCCATCGGTTTGAAGCACACCTGTATCTGAAACCACGACATCTGCATAAACGCACGTCATATCCCCTCCAGGGACCTCGAGGAGGGAGCCCAAGGGCATGACTCGTCATACCTTTCCCCACGTCAACTAACGTGCTTCGCGTTGCTCCTGATACGTTATACAAAAGGTTGCATTCGTCGGCGTGATCCGAGAGGCCACATAGATAAACTCACCTTGTTCGTGGTCAAGGTTTACTACATTGGAGCCTATCAGAGGATACGGCACCAGACCCTATTAGAAAATGCCCATATTTGACAACGTTATCCCGCCAATAGGGTAGTTTCATATCTTTAGATATCCACCTCGCCAAACCCATCATCAAGTCGTACCAGATATCTCGGTCTCGTCCAGTAGCCACCACGCCAATAAAGAATCGTAACCGCATACCCCACAAAGCCAGAACCTTCTATCGCTTCCTTGGCCCAAGGGTGGGTATATATCACTACCTATTTATCCGCCCCTCTACTCATCAAAAGCTCTTCTCCTCCAGCCACTCAACCATATTGTCGACAGCCTGCTTCCCCTCCCAGATCGGCAGCACCGGCCACACGTGCACCATGCTCTCCCCGTACACCAGCTCGACCTCCGTCCCCCCCTCCCGCGCCATCTCGGCCATCTTCTTGGTATCCGGCGTCAGCAGGTCCAGCTCCGCCGCGAACACCAGCATCGGCGGCAGCTTCCCCAAGTCACCGTAGATGGGGCTCACACGCGGGTGCTGCGTGTCCATCTCCGGGCAGATCAGCCGCGTGATCTCTGCAATGCCGGGCACGTCCAGCCAGGGGTCCTTCAGCGCCGCCGAGTGCAAGTCCGGGTTGACGAGGCTCGAGTCGGTGCAAGGGGTGATGGGCACGAGCTTCTGAGCGGTTGGGCCACCCGCGAGGCGGGCCTGCTGCGTGAGGACGAGAGTCATGGTCCCTCCGGCCGAGTCGCCGATGACCCAGAAGGGAGTCGGGTCCTCGGCCGCGGCCAGCTCGTCGTGGAGCGGCTGCACAAGGTCGTACATCTTCATGAGGCGCGTCTCCGGGCCAAGAGGGTAGAGGGGCACAGTGACCACGGCATGGAGGCGCCGGGCCAGCTGGGCGATCAGCTCCCAGTGCCGGGGGGTGATGGCAAAGACGAAGCCGCCGCCGTGGAGGTACAGGATGCGGGCGCGGGGCGGCGTGTCTGACTCTGGTGTGACGGTGTAGACGGTGTACCCTGATCGCTGAGCCTCTTGGATGGTGAACTTCTTGTAGAGATGCTTGGGAGGCGATGTGTCAGCGCTCTGGCGGTCATGGGCGATGTGGTTGCGGAGGCCTTCGGCCGTCTTCCAGGTGGGCTTCTTCAACCACCAGACGATCCAGGGGATAAGGCGGCTCTTGAGACTGGGCATGGTGACGAGATGCGTGGTAGTGTGTTTGAGCGAATGTGGTGCCAGAGTTGTATTGCCGATTGTGTTTACGGATAGCTCTCTTGTTGTTTTTGTTGAGCTTTGGTATCTTTATATGCAGTCCCTCCCCTAATGTAGCACGCTGAGACAGCAGCGCGACGTGGCTGACTGGCGTTTCGGTGGACATTGAGTAGGCTCTCACCGACCAGAATTCAACGAACCAAGCAGGTATGCATGTCTCTTGACGAGGTTAATTGGATCATAAGGCGCCAACAATTTAATGAAGACGCCTCTCGGATCAAACTCATCAGCTCTTCGAGGTGTCAATGATATGCCTCGGAGATCCAGGGTAAGCGACTCGGCAGTACAGGGCACAGCCGAGGCTCGATACCTGCTGCACGCAGCCCGAAAGGCACCAACAATCACTTCCGGTTACCCAGCAAGGGCCAGGGTTCTTCCCGTCCCGTGAAACAAAATTCTCGTGGTCCCGGGATGGATAGAAAATCCGATCGATTGCCGACCCATCCAGTCAACCGCAGCATCGGAAGAATGACAACGGGCGAATCAGCCAATCTGTAACAGGAGCACATCAGTTCAATTCCAGGACTTTGTGGGATCGACGATCCCCTCCAATCGAGCGGGGTGAATTGCAGCGTGACCCTTGCGAGAAAACCTGCCAAGTCTGCGGCCAGGGAGTGAAGGCAATTATCAGGTCATTGTTCAGGAAACATGCAGGTTGATGGGGTGCTTGATACAGCCGCCCTTGTTCTCCACCTGTCACAAGGACCTGGGTCGGAGTACCGACTGGTGCCCCGGAGAGCCGGCCTACCGGTCTTTCATCCTCCTCTTGTTCCCCCCTCCCGGGTAAGGCCGATAACCCTTGCCTCCGGGCCATGTGTTGTGGTTGGGGGGGAGTTGAAAATAGGTGCTGCTTTTGGGGAGACCGGGAACTAGCCGGAGACGAAGCAAAGGATGCCTTGCATCTGGCTGAGCATAAGCGTCTACTGGAGTTGGATTCGGGGCCATTGAACTGGAAGGAGATGCATTCTTCAGCATGATGGATGGTAACGTTCGACGGGCGAGGACAGGCGCCCTATCACGCCGATGCGACATGTCAGGAACCAAAGCGTGGGATGCAAGCACACCGTCGAAGGGCCGGGCCTCGAGAGCTTTGGTCGTATTCGCAACTGTAGGGGAAGTGATCATCGAGAGCGTAAAGTCTAGAGCAACCTGGCGGTTGCAAGCCGCCATCCATCTGGCCCTGCATTGGGATGCAATGCGGGGTCTAGGCGCGGTGAGGAGTGAGGACGTCGGAGGTCAGCGAGCTGGCCTATTTATGTTTTCTTTTTTCCCAATTCATGCAGCGAATGAACGAGACGGGGGAACACCTTGGGCGAAATGGAGGGATGCAAGAGGTGAGACGGATGGAGAGATGGAAGAAGCGAGACGGATGGAAGGGAGGATGCCTTGAAAGTTGTGGGGATGCATCGAGAGTGGAGGTTCAATTCTGGGCTGCTCTTGCTTGTAAGTTGCCATACTCTGAGAATCAAAGACACGCAGGAATTGTCAATCCAGCGCATCCAATTCAACTAACCAAGCAATGGGGGTTCATCTCACAATTCATCCATCTCTCAATACAAACCCCCGAGTTGCCAAGATCCTCACTCCCACACACCTTGGCTCACCATAAACCTCGCCTCATCTTGCCCTCACTTCCCAAGCCAAGGGCATCTCGACCGCCCATCTTCAACCCCCGTCCCCTCCAATCACGGCAAATCCTAACCCACAACCTCACCTCCTCCTCCGCATCTTGCAACTCGAACTAGTGCAAGCCCAGCCGAGCCTCCCCCTCGCAACTCTTCACCTTCCAAGCCCCCCAAGCCATTGCTTGACTCGGTCACCATTGTACATAAAAGCGGCGGCCCCTCCAGGCTCCCCCCTAGCCTATCGCAACCCTGCCATTAGCATTACGTTCTCCGGACTCCGGGTTTTACCGACTGCGCCTATTCCCCCATCTCGCATCGCCCGCCGCGCCGAGAAAAAACCTTCGACGTCAGTGACCGACAGGAGGGACCAAGGAACAGGCAAACCACCAAACCAAGAGGGTCCCCATTCCCCGGTTCCCGAAAAGCCCATTAAAACTCCACACTCTCCCTCCTCTTATCTTCTCGAGATACATGTCCTACCCCCTCCCATTAGAGACACAGTCACCGATCGCTTCATCTACGTCGGCGATATTTTAAATTCTCGAGTCTTGTTCTGCGACGCTGCCCTTATACCCGAGGGACTGGAACAAACACCCCCCCGCTGCTACGCAATCGGCGTCATCGCACCCGCGAACACCCACCCCCAGTCAAATCGCTGTGCCGACTCGGACCGTCGCACCTTGACTCCTGCGACGACTCGACTCTGTATCACGACCTACCCTCTTGTTCGCATCGCCCTCCTCTCTCCCCCTCTCCAGACACCGAATTAGCGATGCCTTCACAACGCCCTTACTTCCTCTCGTCCTTCCTGGCCGCCTTCCGCCCTCAAGGCCCCTCCCTCACCACATCCACTCAACACCAGCACCAACAACCGAACAAGCACGCTCGCGATACGACATCCACAGCCGCCGCAGCATCCTCAGCATCCTCACCAGCAGCCGCCGCCTCGTCCTCACATCACCACCACCACCAACCCGCCTCCTCCAGCGTCGCCATCCGCTCACCCCGCAATGCAGCATCCTCCTCGTCGCCGTCGACGTCCGCCTCCCCCGGCAGCGGCGCCGCCATCCCCATTCCCGGCTCCTCGCGGCGCCGCGGGAGCGACAGCAGCAGCGAGGGATTTCGCGATGTGATAGGCGCTGACAAGTGGTACATCGGCGGCCGCACACCCGGCGGTGAGGAAAAGTTCTTCAAGCTTGGCGTTATCCGTCGCGTGCGCAGCAATGATGGCCTGAGTCTCGATCGCTTGAGCTTATAGGGCCTTGAACCCAATATGACGAACTATTTTTACGGTTGATGTTACTTTTTAAACGATTCTTGGGGCCTCATGGGGGGAAACCCTCTACGGTACATAGAGCATCAGGGTTCGCTCCATGGAAGGGACTCCGAAAACTAAACACCAAATGAACTTTCAAATGGATTGGGTCAAGGGAACAGGATTTTGGACTATTTTGGGTCATGGTCCCGGCGTTTAGTGTGTTGAGGGTTTTCACCGAGGCACATACAAGTTATTTTTTCCCACCAGCACGTGGGTTAACGAGCCTCCCCAATGACAGAAAAGAAAACAAGTATCTATTGCAAAAACCACACTGCATTATATGCTTGAACTCTTTCGTCCCGTTCTCGAAACTTACCACATGAAGCGCTGTAAGCGACCTTGGTCCAGCAGCGTCCCATCCTCAGCCCTCCACAGGTACGGCTTGCAGAGGAAGATGTAACCCGTCGCGGCATTGATGGCGACGAACCACGCCGTCTCTAGCACAAGACGCAGGTCGTAGCGCTGCAACACGCCCACGACTGGCCCCAGCCGCGGGTGGCGCGACATCATCCCGACGACGTTGTCCGGCCCCTCGTGATCGTGGAGTCTCCAGGCTGGCACGAGCAACCTCCACATCACCCAGGGAATGATAAAGTACCGCGGCTCGACCAGCGGGGCGGTCATGAGCGACAACGTCGTGGCGAGCAGGAAGATGAGGCCTGTGGACGTGGAGGCCGGCTCGACAGACGCATAGAGAGGATCCTCTTCAATCACCTTTTCCAGCTCTGCCTGAGTGGACGCAGGAGGGATCGCAACGCCCGACTGTCGTGCCGAGCCCGTCCAGTTGATCCAGAACGGATGGCTCAGGAAGGGCGCCTTGCGGAAGGTGGCGTAGTACGCCGAACAGGCGTCTCTGTGCCAGAAGATAAGCCACTCCGAGCAGCCGGCCATGGTGCCCCATGTCATCCACCGCGCAAATGTATAAGGCAGGACCAACGCGTACCGGATCCAACCCGCCCGACGGATCGTGTACCGGAACACGTAGAACATGTAGTGGCGGTTGTCGGCGAGGGTGAACGGGTGGATGATGGTGTTGTAGCGGACCACGCCGACGGAGAGCACGACGGTCGCGACGAGGTAGATGGGCCAGTGGATCTTGGAGTTGAAGAAGGTCGAGACGACTTTGAGAGGCGTGGACAGCGCCGGAGGAGTTGGGGGGCTGTCTGAGGCAGTCGGGACTCTCTCGCCGGCGCCCTTTTGACCATGTCTCCCCCGAGACTTGCTGCTGCCCTGGGATGATCCGCTTGAACTCGGGGTGACAGAAGAGCCGGGGGACTTCCGCATGTTTAGTAGTCGGGCAAGGATGTTGGCAAACGGAAGGGCATAAGGTAGGAGCAGCGGCAGCGAGAAGAAGGCAAAGAATGGCCAGATGTACAGCATCTGCGGCAGGTGAATGGTAGCGACGTGGTTGGATTTGTCTCCTGCTTCCAGTCAGCCTTTGGGATTTGTGAGTACCGTTGAGACAAACTCACCGAGCACCACGCCGCCGTTCCAAGCGACAAAGGTTCCGAACGAGGCAAGCACGGAAATGTATGGCCATATCTGTCCAACGACACGGAATGGGTTGCAAACCGCTGCGATGCCCAGACTGAGGATGCAGAAGAGCATGTCTGTTCTGGTTAGCCGCGAGCTTCCTGACACGTTAGAGAGACTCAAACTTACCATCCGGGAAGAGCATGTGGAGTGGGGGATCGTGAATATCCCCAAGCGAGTACCTCCATGCATAGTATCTGAGCTGCTCAGCAAGAGTTGCCATGAAAGGCTGGACAACCCGTTCCGGCCGCAACGTCTTGACTGCGTGGACTGCTTCCACACCCCCCATGTAGACGACCACCCAGAACACGTTGGTCTGACGGAAGAACAATGTGAGGACCCCCAGGAGAACCACCAAGAGGTCGCTCGAGAACGAGCTCCGGTCCTGCGCGAGGCGTCTGAGGTGGTGCAGGTACGCTGCGAGCACGGCTGCCGTGGACGCCACGTCGGTGTAGTACAGGCCCGAGAAGAAGAAGAGGAGCGGGAACAGCGCCACGTTGAAAGCAGTGTGGATGGCATACTGCGAGCGCAGCCGCAGTCTTGTCGGCGAGTGCGCCTCGTACAGGCGGGCTTCGATCTCATGGCGGCATTGTAGCGCAAGGTAGGCCAGGACCATCAACACGACGGCGTTGGCGGCTCGAAGACTGCTCGCGTCGCAGACATAGCCCCCAAGAGACCCATTCTGTCGTACGACTCCTGGGATCAAGAGTGAAACAAGGTATCTGATATCCAGTTAGGCCTATAGAAAGGCAATCGTAATTGAGACTTACAGCCCAGGAGGCGTCGTAATCTTGTCATCCCATTCTTGAAACCTGCCCTCGCAGTACTTTTGCGCCTGTGGGATATGAAAAACCTCATCCTAAAGTGAATGTTAGCACCGTCAAAAGCCGCAAAAGCGCCGGTTGGGTGCTGAGACATACCAAATATGGTTCTGGAACAACCGCCGACACAACGTACAGCCAGGCGAAGCAAGCAACCGAGAGAGACAGAGGGAAAACACCCGCTGTACAAGAGGATAAGCCTTTGGGCTTGGAAACCCAGAAGAGAAGAGGGAGAATGACGAGTCCGCTTGAAGCCAGCCAGAATGAGAGCGATGATAGACGCTCCATGTTGACAAGTGTTCAACACGGCCGACGGCGAAACGGGAGAAAAAGGAAAAAGGTATTAGAAAGGAAAGGAATGAGGGTTGCTCATGACTTTGAACGATATCAGCCCTTTTCACGTTGTGAATGAAACAAAGAGAGGGCGATTAACAGCGAAATATTGAAATTGACTTGGTTTAAGATGAAGAGTTGTCAACCTAGAAGGGGATACAGTGCTTCGTTCACTCACATTTGTACTGTGCTGTCGGCATGCAACCGTGCTGCAGTGGGAAGCGACAATGTCAGTCACTTTTACAACTCTCATTGTGGCTTAACAATAAATAATGCAATCCTAAAGAAAATCTATCACGGGAAATTCGATACTCACTACTCACTCTGAATCCCTTATGCTTTTGACCTCTTCCAGTCATGGCTTGCAGCCGAGGTGCATGGTTAAGCACCAGCCAATCAGAGTCCGTACATTTCACAGCAATCACCAAAACTGAAGCCTCACAACACGTCTATTTGGAATATCTTATACAAGCAGAGCCGCCCACGCAACAAACACGGGCCCTGAATCATGTCTATCGTCCGCATTCCACCAGGGGAGATTTAGAAGGGCTAGACACAAGAGTTAGTTACACCTTTCAATGGCACCTGGCGCGTAGGTACAAGAAAGACTCACGTTGTCGGCGGGGTGGATCTCCTTCTTGAAGAAGTCACCGAGGACGGGGATTTGCTGTTTGGGCAGTCAGCCGCTGCGGTCAAGAGGATGCTGGAGCGTGGGCGTTTCCTTACATGGAGGATGTCACGCTGCACACGGGGGATGCCGTTGGCGAAGAGGAGGACGCCGACGACGGCGGGGGCGCCGTAGAAGGCGAGCCGGGTACCGCTACGACAGCTGGTCAGCCTTGCTGGTAGAGCAACAATCCGACGTCCAGGCACGATTTGAGTCCGTCATTCTCGACTCCAAGCCTCCAGATAATCCTGGGAAACAGGGTGCTCGCCATCTTGACCCTTTGGTCTTCGGAGGAACGGAAGGGTTCGTGAGATCAACTCGGCTTTGGATATTCTGGACCGTCGGATCGCATCTGATGTCGAATTGGAACTCACATTCTGAAGGCAAACTGGGTAGTGTAGCCAGCCAGGTTGGGCTGAGCGTGGTACCTATCCCGGAGCATTAGCCATGATTCCCCTCCAGACAACCTCGAGCCTTTCGATCTTGGAAAGCCGCAATTCTCGATCGAGTGCCGCAGGGTGGAATTCGAATTCGAAGGATCAGTATTCGGGCGATGAATTGAAGGACGTACTTGGGACCGTAGGCGCTCTTGAACTCCGCCATGCGGATGGGAGTCTGTAAAAGAAATCAGGTCAGCCAAACTTGCACGCCCGCATCGAGGGACGCCGAGGAGCCATTGGCGGGCGTTGAAGGCCCGTCTCGATGCCGTCGGCGCAGGAATTGGACCTACGTAGGAAACCATCTTGACTGTTGGGGCGGTGGAAGCCTGTTGCGTCGTTCAATTGCTCGTCGATTTCGTCGTTTAAAAGAATGGCCTCTGGTTGCGCGAGTTTGCCGGACGGGAAAGACCGGGTTTGTTTGGCCTGAGGCCCGAAAAAAAGAAGCTTGTCACCCATAAGCCAATCACGTCGCGATAACAAGACCCACTTTGTCTGTGAGCTTCAGCCGATTTAGCAGCCTTGCCTTTAGTTCTTCCTTTGTTATTTACTTTTGAGATCAACAGCTTTGCCCCCTGGGTAAATTCTCAGGATGGATGCGTACATCGACAGTCGCTTTGAGCGACTGGAGAAGGCGCTCGCCAGCCTGATTGACTCGGTCACCAAGTATCACCCTTCTACCGTGCAGGCCAAGGAACTCGAGACGGCGGACAATGAGCTCAGCAAAGGCCTGGAAGAGGGTGAATAAGAACCTTGGTCGTATTCTCACCGGACCCTTATATCTAACGGCCTTGCAGTTCAAACCCACCAGAACAACTATCTGCGGATCCAGCAACTGCGCGACTCCTCGGCCGCCCTCGACGCCCAGATCCGCGAAACCCTCTCCAGCCTCGCAACCACCCGCAAGGACATTGTCACGACGCACACCACCACCGCCCCCGCCGGCCCCAGCTTCCCCATCGCCTACGAGGAGCTCCTCAACTATGCACGCCGCATCAGCAAGACGACCATGCCCCCCGGCGGCTCCATCAAGCCCGCGCCGTCGTCCCCAGACGGTCAGACCCCCGCGCCCGAGTCCCAGGCGGCGTCCGTCATGACGCCCTCGGCGCCTCCCTCGTCGCAGGTCCAGAGCCCTGCCGTCATGAACGGCACGCCGCACGTCTCCCAGGAACCGGCGACCCAGCAGACCACCACGTCCTCAAACACCAACCTCCCCGAGGTGTGGTCCCAGTTCCTCAACCCCTTGTCCGGCCAGCTCTTCTTCCCCTGGCCGCAGGAGGACAAGATCAGGGCGGGATCTCTGGCGTCCAACCAGGTCCTCATGGAACAGGGCATCGACCCCAGGGGCTACGACCCGGTCGAGGAGGAAGAGCGCAAGCTCCGCGAGGAGGAGGAGCGCAAGCGGAAAGAGGAGGAGGAGCGTCTGGCACAGGAGGAGCACGACAGGAAGATGCGCGAGGAACGGGAGCGCGCCCGCGTCGAGCGCGAACGCCAGAGGGAGAAGGATCAAGAAGCCTGGAGGCGCGCCAGCGTTGTTGGAGGCCCATCTGGCGGTCCGGGAGAGAGCAGGCCGGCTGCTGGGCCCCAGCAAAAGGCCCAGTTTCAGTTCACCAACCTGGATGATCTGGACGACGACGACGACGATGATGATTGAGCAGAAATAGACAAGCCCATGTCATTTTGATCTCTATAGAAAGCTCAAGAAAAAAATAGGAAGAATGCGATACCCTTGCCCCCCCGTCAATGATACCCAACACGCCTCAGCTGTGTCCTCGGGCTTGTTTCCCGAACTTTTTGCCGTCTAAATGAATCAAATCTACTCCTCGCACCCGGGCACATATCGCTACAGGCGGGTCCACGACGCCAATATAGCTCAAGCTCACATCCGTGAACGCGCGCGCAAGACCCGGGGTTAACTCGCAAATCCCAGGCGCTGGTCGTACATGTACTCTTACAAACGCCGCACTCATCCCCTGTCATAAGTTGCTCGTCGCTGTTGACCCCTTTCGGGTCATTTGGTATGTTTTCCAAACGTACACCTCAGTCGATCTTGATGGAGGCGTAGATCTTGCGGACGAACCACCAGCTGGACACGTAGCCAATGGAGCCTGGACTTCAAGTTAGCTATGGACAGCCACATATTCAGGATGGGAAACTTGCCGGCAAGGATAAAGAAGAGGAATGAAATAAGGGCGCTGTAGCCGATGTACAGGACGATACCTGCCAGGCCACCCAGCTTGACCTTGGTGACAAGGTAGAGCAGGCAGTTGAGGAAGATGTAGCCGCCGCTCATGCCGGCAGCGAGGAAGGACCTCCACTGCCAGTTGTAGTCCTCAGAGCACAGCAGGAAGTAAACCATGAGGATGGTCACGGCGGCGCAGACCACAATCATGAGGCCGTAGCAGAGGAACAGGAAGCCAAACATGTAGTAGATCCTGCTGAACCAGATGGAGCTCATGATGAAGTAGAGCTCGACAAAGATGGCACCGAAGGGAAGGAGACCGACGATGAGCATGCTGGGGATGGGCTTGAGATAGGTGCTCACGGGGGGGATCTGGCGGGGGATCTGGTTGGTGCGCACAGGGGCCTCGAATTGAGGAGCACGGAAGCCAAGCCATGATCCAGCAATAGAGAGAGGGATGGAGATGATGAACCAGATGGCGATGATGACAAGCATGGTCGTGAAGGGAACCGCGCCCGATGACTGCTTAGCCCAAAGGAAGAGGTCCAGGAGGAAGAAGCATGAGAAGACGATGCCAGGAACCAGAACAGGAGTAAGCGCAATGTTCATCTTCCAGTTCTCGCCCTGCCAAGCCTTGTAAGTGCGCGCAGACACATAACCGCCAACGAAGCCGAGAACGGTGTAGAGGAGAATCATGATAGTGCCGAGCGATCCGCGGTTTGAGGGAGACAGGAATCCAAGAAGCGCGAAGAGGATGGTGCAGCCGGTCATGCAGAAGAGCTGGACACCGTTGCCCACGAGGATAGAGAGGAGAAGGGGACGAGGAGGGCTTCGGAAAACATCGCCATGGACCAGCTTCCAGCCCGAATCCTCTTGCACACCATCCTCGACAACTGAGGTGCCGCCGAAGTCGTCAAGGTTGATCTGGTCAAGTCGGTTGTAGCGGGCAATGTCCTTCTTGAGGGCGCGGACCAGAATCGACATGACGGTGAGGACGAGGATGACGACAATGATGGCAGTGTCGATAAGCCAGAACCAGTGGATCTTGGGGTCGAAGACGTGCAGGTACTTGTCCCACCGGGTAGCCCAGGCGGTATCAGACTTGTGCCATTGGACGCTGTAGCTGAACTTGACCGTCTGCGACTTCTCGGCGCCGAATATGATGGGCTTGTGGTTATCGCCACAGTCGGCCGCGTTGCCGTAGTCCTTGGAGGTGGGCTGCACGACGACGCCAACAACGCGACGCTGGGCGGCGTCGCCATTGACCTCGTGGTACTCAACGAAGATGTCGTAGTGGTTGTTGAAGTAGATGTTGTCGTTCTCGTCACCCTCGTCCTCATGGCCGAGCATGAAGCCGGAGCTGTAGAAGGTCGTGCCCGAGAGCTGGTCCTGCATGAGCTGGCCGGCGGGCAGTCCGTCGACGAGCCAGTTCAAGCTATAACCCTGCTCAATGCGGCTCTTGACAAAGGAGATGGACTTTTCCTGGTATGTAGCTTCGCACAGGGCCTTGCAGCTCTCGTTGACACCCATCTTGAGCTCGAAGGGAGAGGTCATGATGCGGTCTCCGAAGAGGATGCTGCCGAGGCTCTCCGACACGTATTCAGGGCCATTCTCAGGCTTGCAGAACTGGAACGCGGGATGGTAGTAGTCGTAGGAGACGACCGAGTGCAGTCGCGCATCTTGGGGGGCGGCGAGAGGCTTGATGCTGTTGACGTAGAGAGGAACCTTGTCGCCTTCCTTGTAGGTGGTCGGAGCGACACCGGGGAGATAGAACGCGGACGCCAGCTGAGGAACAGCCAGAAGCGAGGCGAGGAGCGCCTTCGAGGGCGCAAGGTCTTGCAGATGCATGATCAACGTCGGAGCATACGTGGGCCGGTAGAGACGATGAAAGGAGCGTTGCGAAAGGGGAGTTTTTCGAGCTATCAGCTATAGCTCTAGGCTGACGACGACGGATGCGCGGCCGAAGATTCCGAGGTAGCTAGGCAGCGGAATAAAAGGCCAAGCTGTCTTTTGGCAAGAGGTTCAATGGCCCAGGGTTTGGTTTTTCGCTCGTTGATAGCGAGAGCCGTGGTGGTGAATCAAGCCAGCGAGAAAGCTGCGAGAGTGAGACGCCAACTCAGGAGCTTCAGGGCCACCTGGAGCCTTGGACCCAGGACCCATTATCTGGCAAAGTTCCAGACAAAATCCCAGCTTAGTCAGGGGAACAAGTCCCCGGAAGATTACCGTTCCGGGACAAGGGAGGATCTGCGGCAAGGGGTGAATGTGGCTGAACAGCACCGCCAGGAGAGGGAAAGTGGCTAGTGTGATAGGAGCCCGCTGGAATTGTGGGGTTCTGCCAAGATGGCCCCGCTAAAAAGTTGAAGCAAGAACAAGCAGCCGAAACTTTTCGTTACGAACATCGATCTTGCAACTGTCTGCAGATTCATTACAAGTCTCAGGCCACAACCACATAATGGCAGCCCCAACAACATTACCGGCGCTGCTCACCTCGCTGACGCAGTCGCTCTCTTCAGCGCTCGAGGTGACACCGAAACTTGCCGCCATTGAGCACCAGAAGGACGGCATCTCTCTCCTAGACGTCAAGAACGAGCTGCTCCTATCCTACCTACAGAACCTCGTCTTCCTGATTCTCCTCAAGTTGCGCAACTCAAAGTCGGACTCGGAAAACACAGACGAAGATGACTCGGAGCTAGACGAATCCGTGCGATCGAAACTCGTGGAGCTGCGACTCTACCTCGAGAGAGGAGCTCGACCATTGGAGGAGAAACTGCGATTCTCTATTGACAGATTCCTTCGGACAGCAGACGACGCGGAGCGCGAGAAGAAGGCAAACGAGGCTCGCTCAAAGGCAAATGGAAAGGGCGATTCAGACTCGGAATCTGGTTCAGGGTCTGAGGACGATTCCGACGAGGAGAGCGGCGCCCAAGAGATTTCCCACAAGCCCGGCGACCTCAAGGCGGCGCCCAAGTTTGGCACTTTGGTCGACGACGTCACGGCTCGCTCTTCGCAGCGCGAGGATGGAGGATCAGGTGTCTACCGTCCCCCCAAACGAGACCGCCAGGTCATGGACGCGCCCCAGCGTCGCGACAGGCACGACCGGCGCCCCAACAAGTCCCACACCATGGATGAGTTTGTTGCCTCGGAGCTGTCCGCCGCGCCCCTCGCCCAGCCTAGCATCGGCACGACGATCGTCCAGGGCGGCCGCAAGATGAAGACGGACGCCGAGCGAAAGGACGAGGCCGAGCGCCGGGAGTACGAGGAGATGAACTTTACTCGTCTTCCCAAGGAGAGCAAGAAGGACCGCGCCCAGAAGGCGAAGCAGGCTGGGCGCAGCGGCCGCATGCAGTTTGGCGGCGAGGAGTGGCACAACCTCGGAGAGGGCGTGGACCGCATCGACCGTCTCACCAAGCGCAAGGAGTCGCGCGGCGGCGTCCGAGCGCTTCTGGAGAAGAGCCGGAAGCGCGGCCGCGACACGACGGATGGGCCTCGCGGGAGCGGCATGGGGCCGGGTATTGGCGAGAGGTTCAACAAGAGGGTCAAGGTGCTGGAGGGAGGACGACGAGACCGTGGCAAGAACCGATAGAAGGGCTGGTTACAATAGACTTTATTCTTGGGCGACTGCACTTTTGTCTTGTTGAGCCTCCAGTTTGGCGTTGCCATCTATCGGCCTGGACAAGGATTCGACGTGACTGGGTATCTCACCGCTGGAGGTCCCATTGATATGCATCCACTTGACCATGTGTCTTGTTACATGAAAGGCTTAGATATTCGGAGCTCCTTTCACTTTTACATGATAAATTTGATTCTTGGAAAGCCATCAAGTTCATGGGCATTCTTCACATGTCGTTGGTGAGATGCCCTGATAAGATAAGAGGTCCTCAGAATTTTGGCGGGGATGACTGAACTTTGGAAATTTCTCCGCGCCGCCCCTCCGAGCTTCAGATAATTCAGTATATACCGACCTATCCACGGCAAAACCTTTCAATTCCGTGCTCGAGAGCATTCCCTATCGAGAAGATTACGGAACAGACATTGCGGGTTCTCATAGTGCCTTAAGACCTGGCTGAGTCCCCCAGGAACGTCGCTGCTAGTCAAGCCGATTTAAGTTCCAACTCTCACTTGAGACGACGACTCATACCTGTCCAACAAGCGATTGGCGACGGCAAGCCCAAGCCCGTGGGCGACTGTTCACATCTCGAGGGCCTTGATATATCCTGGGACAGCAGCGGCTTTCCCAAAAAATCATGAGCGCCCAACTTGACGGGCCTGCGCCCGCAGCTCCCATGGACGTCGACGACATGAACATCGACCCCAGCCTCAAGCCATCCACGGCCAACAAGACCGCAGCCATCACAGACGACCAAGACGACCCCGTCGTCGCCACGTACAATGTCTTCATCAACCCCGCCCTCCCCCTCGGCCGCCGCCTCCTCGTCCTCCAGCACCCCAACCGCACCGACGAGGCGCCCCGCCCGCCGCCCACCGAGCTCCGCGTCAAGGCCACCGCCGGCATGGTCGAGGTCGACGTCCCCCTCGACCACGGAGCGGCCTACGACCGCGAGAAGGGCCTCAAGTGGGGGAAGACGCTGCACGCGTCCATGGCGGCCAAGAACGGCGGCAGCCACGGCCTCGCGGGCGGCTTCGGCTTCGGCACCGTCCAGGCCCGCGGCGGGAGGAAGAGGGCCGAGGCGGATGAGGACGAGGCCATGGACTGGACCGAGGCTGTGAGGCAGGACAAAGTTCTCAGGACACAGACGCTTGGTGGGCAGTACCCCGAGTACAAGGAGGTGCAGCACATGGTCGGTGTCTTCCAGGGCAGTAAGTGATCTCCCCCTTCCAACTCAACAGCGACACATCTCTAACTATCCCATCCAGGGGACCTCCATCTCACCCCCGTCTCGTCCCTCGTCCACCTCCGCCCCCAGCTCCACCACATCGACGCAACCACCCAGCTCGAGCGCCAGGCCACGGCCAAGGAGTCCGGGCCGACCTTGGGCACCGGCACCGCCAAAGCAATCCACATGACCGTCAAGACCACCGGCGACGGCGACACCGTCACCACCGAGACCATGGCCGACCGCCTGCGCGCCGTCCAGTCCGAGCACTGGCGCACCATGCGCTACACCGACGAGAACGAGGAGGCCGCCTGGGAGGTCTATAACGAGAGCCTGTTCCTGCGGCCGACAGAGGAGGACGAAGTGGGCGACGCCGAGAAGCCGGACGCCGCGGCAGAGGATGAGCGGCCGCTCGAGGATGCCGTGCCGCGGTTCGGCCGCAGGTGGGAGGATGACCAGCTCCTCGTGGCCATCAGCGGCATCACCAAGCAGGATGACGAGGAAGATATCAAGGAGGAGCCCAAGCCTGCTCCCGCCCGGCTGCCTCCGCCACCAGCTCCAGAACCCGAAGAAGCACGGAGACCCAAGCTCCGACCGCGCGGTGGAGCTGCGACAGGGGGTCTTGCTCGACGAGGAGGCAAAGCCCGGGCTACGACCTCCAAGACGGTCAACGTCGACTAGGCTGACCGTTCACACGATGGTCGAGGAGTCAGGCGACTTGGGAGGGAAAATAACTCATCAACAGGTTGCATGGGACGGCGTAACGGGATCTGTAGCAATTCATAGATCAGGAGAAGCAATGATAATACTACTTGCAAGGCTAATAACCATCAAAGCTTGCTTTGCAAAAACGCGTTAAATTTGAAATACGATATAACCTAATCTCTCGATGGAAGAGTCCTCTCCTAAACTCTGTCCATGAGCATCTTCCGACATGGTAATGCCGGTTCACACAAGTGCAGCGAGCACTCGGCATGCCGCTTTGGAATATTGTACACCCAGCATGGGCTTCGCGTCGCCCCCCAATATTCTTTCACCAGCACGTAAACTTCTTTTGTTTTGTTGCACCGCGCAATATCCCGGTTATCCTCAGTGCTCCCAAATGCCAGCCCAAATATAAAAGCCCAAGAATCACCAACAATAGCATGCGTGCATTATAGAAGGGTCCGTTTACTGGAGAAGCTCGACATCCAATCCGATAGAACGCATAAACAAGTTGACGCTGTTCAGTCGCTCGGCCGCCATGGCCGGGGGCAGCGTCTTTGAAACAGTGACCGTGTCGAGAACTCGGTCCTTGACAGCCAGGACCAGGCGAGTCTGCTGATCGTGCGAGGCGCTGACGCCCATGGCTGCGAGAAGTTGCCACACATAGACGTCTTCTCCGGTGTTGACGCTGCCGGGGAAGATGTGAGGCAGCGATGGCTCGAGCCTGCTAAACAGGATCTCAAATGTTCGGTCCCTACTGGTTGTGAGTATTCTTTTCCGGCATACGTTTGACTGGACGCTTACCATTTATCCCACTGCTCAGGGGTGCCGGCTCCAGTCTGCTTGAGGAGCACAGCACGACTGAGGATAAGTGTCAGCATTGACACACCAATTCTCGATCTCGCAATTAGATCGACGTTAAGCTTTGTGGCAATCAGATTCAAAACACCATCCACAATATCCAGGCCAGTATCGTTAAAGTACTGCATCAGCGATGGCATCACAGTTGAGATGAAAAGCTCAATCTTTTCTCGCATCCTTGAGTTGAGCGTCGTGACCTCGCCAGGTGTGATGGCTGCGCCTTGCACAACATCCAACTGATCCAGGTGGTAGATAATCATGGTCAAGATGGTGGTTCGCTGTTCGAAAGAGAGATGAGGGAAGATTCGAGGAATGGCCCTTTCACCCTTGGCACAAGACAAGAAAGCGATGAATGGGTGAGGAACAATAACTCCAATCGGCTCGTGAACCTTGAGCTCTCCCCAAAGCTTCGCGTTGTAGGCCTCAAGGATGGTGGCCCACTCCTTGTGCCTGTTCTCGAGTTCCTCATCTGGACCGGTCATCGGCGGTGGGATGAGTCGAACGTGGTCTTCGATTTGCATCAGGGTCTGGTAGACCTTCTCCACGTTGCGCAGGATCGTCTTCCGATCAAGACTGGAGCCCTTTTTGCCGCTGCTCGGGCGTTGATGCTCGTTCTCGGTGCGCTTGATGTTCAGGAGAGGCTTCGGAGTCTTGGCGTTGCTGAAAGAGATTTTGCCCAAGCTCCCTGCAATGACAAGCTGCGGGTTCTTGGGCTTGTTCTTGGCCGCCTCGACAGCGCGCTGGACCTGTTGCTCCATCCGCTGGAAGTGGTTCTCAGCGGGTCGGCCATGTCGCCGCATACCACCCTGGCGACTACCCGTCTGGTAGAGGTAGGTCTGCGCAAAGTTGCTGAGGGGCTGGCTAGGGTTTTGGCGCTGACCGGCTCGGATGTGACTGTACACCTGGTAGTAGAAGTCTTCCGCAATCGATGCGTCTGATCCATCGACAGGGTTGCCAGTAGCTGAAACGAGCTGCTGAAGCTGGATACGGGTGATGAAGTTCTTGTCCTGAGGGGTCATCAAGCCATTGTCCTTGGACAAGAGCCAGATCTTATGATTGCGCTTAGCTCTCTTGGTCTCCTGGTCCAAGAAAGCGGCCTTCTCTTCCTCGGACATCTGCATCATTTGGGGGTGCGCCTGCAGCTGGGCAAGGTTAGGCACAGCGCCATGGGAGTGCTTTGTTTGGTGGCCATGAGGTGCCACGCGAGCTTCTGGACCAGCGCGGTTGGGATTCTGCAGGATCTGCGTGGGCTGCACGGGTAGCTGCTGGTGCTGCTGGACTGGGGTTGCCTGAAGGCCCTGGGCTGGCGGGGTGGGCTTCGACTGTATGCTCTGGGGCCGTTGCAGAATCGTCACCGGGTGGCCGTGTCCATGCTGCTGGGGAGGCTGTTGCTGCGGACTGGGGTACCCTGCGGGGGATTGCTGATAGGCAAGTTCGGCAACCGGAGGTTGAGGTGTAGGCTTCTTGGGCTGAGCTCGCATAGCAGCCTCAACCTCCTCCAGACTCATGACCTTGCGGCTAGCTGCAGGCTGGGCAGGCTGGACCGCAGGAGCAGGAGCTGGAGAGGCCTGCTTAATAGGCTTAGACGGCCCAATACCCCAGATACTCCGATCGACATGCAGGTCGGGAAGCGGCTCAGGGTCTCGGTACTTCTCATAACCAGTGCGCACGGGTTGTTGAAAGTGTTGACCTGAATAATAAGACTGGGGATCGGCTGCGGCATACTGGTGATCGACTGCAGCATACTGGTGATCGGCTGCGGCATACTGAGGGACAGAGGCGGCAGGCTTGGCAGTGGGCTGCTGGCGATGATAACGAAGGTGTTCCTCCTCGATCGCACCAGCGACCTTGGCCGTCTGACCAAAGAAGTCAAAGTCTTTACCAACTTTGGTCGCAACCGCCGGGCCACTATCCCCAAAGGTATCGTCGTTGAACGCATCGCCGGTCTCTTCAAGTTGATCTCCAAGGCCATCGTAGGTATCCTCAAAGTCGAGGGCATCGTCACCGTCTCCCTCCTTGCCCGACAGACCGGCGAACGGGTCGTGGGCCTGAGAGAAGCCGGGCGCCGCCGTATTGTGGCGGGAGGTGTCGAAGCCGAAGAACGACATTTTGGTTATGTTTCGAATTCAAGGAGTGGACGTTGATTGTACTGGGAAGAGATTAGCATATGTCTTAGGGCGGATCATCTCGCTTTCAGGAGTGCTGGAGCTTCGTGGCCCCGCCCAAGCTGTCCCTCCGAAGCCACCCCTTGTCCTTGCCAGAAACGATGAACAGCCTTAGGTTGTAAGGCAATTGTTGCTGGCCAGAAATTCCCATGCCTTGTCCAGGCCACGGTTTCTCATGCCAAATTGTCGCGCACCGATGCAAAGGCTTGTCCAAGTTGAGCTTGTTGGACCTAATACATCGTCTGAGCGCATTGATGCTGAGCCAGTAGGCCAGGTGTAAGAAGGCCCTTCTCAGTCTTTATTGTGAAAGAAGTCGATTCGGCAAGGCTCGTCGTTATCCAGGATTTGCTCGAGATGGTGGGTTCATCCGGAATATATCCCAGGAAATCCAACGGCTCAATAGATCGGCAGAGGCCACACGAAGCTCCAAAAGCAGACAAAATATGAACCACTCACCACTAAGAGAAGGAGATGCTTGCGGGGTCAGCCAACGTGCACAAATCGATCATGATGTCTTCCAATAAATCGGGCTCAAGATGCTTGTATCGGACCTAGCCAACATGCGGAGGGGGGCACAAAGCTGGCTGGAAGAAGGCAACAGGCTTCGCAAGCTCTAGCCGAGCGCTCGGAAATCGCGTGTGCAGGAGAGGCCGGCTGAGAGGGAGAGCGTTGCGAAACGGAAGCGTTGCGAAGCTCTGATGCCAACGATGATGCGACGAGGAGCCAGCGATGTTCTCCAAGGCATCTCCCCACATTTGGGGATGTGAGAAATTCCGCTTCCGGAGCACGGACCTTGCGGCGAATGGTTGATCACGTGTGTACTCACGTGGATTGAGTTACCAGCGAGCCGTCTGAGTGGGGAGCTCTTTGGATAAAGGATGCTATTCCGAAAGCAAACAAGATCGTTTCAAAGGCGATGACCCCTTTAAATCCTGATCGTGTATGAATTGGGCGCATCGCGTCTTTACAGACGTGCTGCAATTGTCCGTTGTGTACCATTGTCTGGCCGGAGTGACTGCAGAACAAACCAGAGTCAACGTCATTGGAACTCAAAGGCAATACAAGACATGAGTTTTCAGCAAACACAAACGAATTACCTGCATGCAAGAGGGAGAACACCATGCCCTAGGCCGATGGATGATCATCTGTAAGCAACCCAACTGGGGAACACAGAGCTGATATCCAAGACCAATCGCCTTGTCACACCCTTTCCCTTGGCAGCGTTGTCTTGTGTCTCTAAGGCCAGTAGAGTGAGTGAGTCTCTCACCGTCATTTATTCGATACGGGGACAACGACGTAAGCCGAGAACGTATGGTAAGTACGTGGCTCGAGCACTGAAATCTCTACCTACTCCTACCACCAGTGACTTCAACTTGAAACACAACTGTCTGGCCACCAACGGAGAACAAGTCCTCCCCCTGTAGAGGTACTTTCTTTTTGGGCGAACTACAACCCTCGAACCAGCCTCGTCAGCACGGAGCCACCGGGCCCGGTTCTTAGCCAGCTACGTAGCCAACAAATAACCCTGGGAACTCCAAGAAGGGAGCTGAGATGCAGCGAGCGAGACGGCGCGATGTAAGAACAGGGACATGGAGGAAGAGGTGGGCAGGGAGGATGGCCGTAACAGGCTGGCACGGGAGCTCCTTTGACGCCAGGTGCCTTTTTTTATCAACCCACCTCACCCAAAACACGACCTGCGAAACGCAAAAGGGGGCGCTTCTCAAGGGAATACGAGAAACATGACGATGCTGAGAAATTGGCGCCTTGCCCGAACGAGGAGCGCATATGCTGCAGAAAAGTTTCTTGAATCTGAGGCTTGAGGCGACAGTGGACCCATCATTCCAGAACGCTCGAATGGCTGTGGTCCAGCCTCGATGAGGCGTTTTGATAGTGAAAAGGAGACGCGATACGAATTGCGAGATGATGCGCCTTGTCACGGAAGGATTCTGCCGCGTATGCACGCAGTACGGACGGTATCTCTCATGTCTTCCATCAGCAAGCCTTGCACCGAATGGAGCCGCAAGATGGCCTAAAACACGCCAAAGCTCGCTATCAGAAACTAGAGACTCTGCTCTGGGCGTCTGGACTCGTCGACAACGCCGTGTTGAAGCTGGAGCCCGTGGCAATACGGATAGTTCTGAAGACAAGGGATTGTGGCTGCCACGATTTTAGCTAAGATCCCCTCTGCCCCCTGAACGTCAGGAGATGGAGGTAGCTTTTTCGATAGGAGACAAGTACCCCCTGATGGAGTGTACTTGCGCTCAAGTACTTCCAAGCATGACCAACCACGTCTCGCGTAGCACAGACTGCACTAGAAGTACCTGATTTGGCCATCGGCTGGTTGTACCTCTCAGGCTCCCCGTACCTGAGCTTGATGATCACGGGCCCGCTCCTAGGAGGCTCACCTCCCCCGGACAGACACTCTGTTCATCCCTCGATTCTTACGTGCCGTGGCTTTGGGTTTTTTTTCTTCTCCTCCATCACGAGTGTCCTTTGCATCGCGTGGCCTCGCTTTTTCCTTCTTCCTTTGGTGATTCTCTGGTCAGCGGCTGCCAGACAATTCAGGTGCCATTCATCGAGAATGGTTGTTTGAGTGCCGTCTTCATTAGTCCAAAAGTTTCCCAGGCTCCCTTTTCTTTGGAGCCACGCCCATCGCTCCCAATCTTTTCTCGCCCCCCAGCGCGCGCCCGCCCGCGACAGATCATCACTTTTAGATCATACATCTTCATCTCCAGCTTCATCTCCTTTGAACTGAACTCTTCTACACCGACGATTTCGCATCGTCAATCCTCTTTTCATCATGGCTGCCGGTCATACGCGCTACGTGCGCTACATTGCGCTCGCGCTCTTTGTATGTTGCTGCATTTCGTTGCTTCAGCTGACATTCGCCACCTGCTAACCCCCCATCGCCTCCCAGACGCTCACTATGTTCTACTTCTTCTCTAATTCGAGATACGAAACCGTTCCCATCCCCAACGTTGGAAGCTTCCCCGGTGGCCCTGGCAGCCCCCAGGCCCCAGGCGCCATCCCCAACTCCCCCGACTCTGGCAACTCGGTCAACTTCCCTCAGGGAGAGTCTGCTCCTGTCCCCGCTGACGGCGACACCGCTCTCACCAAGGACGATGCTCCCGTCCAGGTCCCTCAGGGTGAGGGTGCCACTGAGGGTCTCCCCGAAGCCCCTGCTGAGGCTCCCGCCGAGGCTTCCGCCGAGGCCCCTGTGGACACTCCTGCCGACCTGGGCAGCGCTCCTATGCCCATGAGCCCCAGCGACGCCGGCTGGAATGACCTTCTGGGCACTGCTCCTGGCCCCCGCATGAACGCGACATTTGTCACTCTTGCCCGAAACAGCGACGTCTGGGAGATCGCCGAGTCTATCCGCCAGGTCGAGGATCGTTTCAACCGCCGATACAACTACGACTGGGTGTTCCTCAACGACAAGCCTTTCGACGATCAGTTCATCAAGGTGACCACCTCACTTTGCTCTGGCAAGACCCACTACGGCCTGATCCCCGAGGAGCACTGGTCCTTCCCCGAGTGGATTGACCAGGAGAGGGCCAAGAAGGTCCGCGAGGATATGGCCGAGCGCAAGATCATTTACGGTGACTCGGTCAGCTACCGCCACATGTGCCGATTTGAGTCTGGCTTCTTCTTCCGTCAGGAGCTCATGATGAACTACGAGTACTACTGGCGTGTTGAGCCCTCCATCAAGCTCTTCTGCGATATCCACTACGATCCCTTCCGCGTTATGCATGAGAACAACAAGAAGTACAGCTTCGTCCTTTCTCTCTACGAGTACATTGATACTATTCCTACGCTGTGGGATAGCACCAAGAAGTTCATGTCCAACCACCCCGAGCACATCTCCGAGGATAACTCGATGGCTTTCCTCAGTGATGATGGTGGCAACACCTACAACAAGTGCCACTTCGTAAGTCTTTTTTTTTCACTCCCAAATGGTCTTGGCTAACCAAGTTTCAGTGGTCCAACTTTGAGGTTGGCAGCCTGGAGTGGCTCCGAAGCAAGCCCTACATTGACTTCTTCGAGTCTCTCGACAAGGACGGTGGTTTCTTCTATGAGCGCTGGGGCGACGCCCCCGTCCACTCCATCGCCGCTAGTCTTCTCCTGAAGAAGGAGCAGATTCACTTCTTCAACGATATTGCCTACTACCACGTTCCCTTCACCCACTGCCCTACCGGCGAGCAGAAGCGTATCGACCTCCGATGCCACTGCAACCCCAAGGAGAACTTTGACTGGAAGGGCTACTCTTGTAAGCACTCGCGATACCAGAAGCAAGTATCAACACTGGCTAACTCGGCTATTCAGGCACCTCGCGATACTACGAGCTCAACGGCATTGAGAAGCCCCAGGGTTTCGAGGAGCAGCAGTAAATGGCCAGCGAATAAGCTGGTTAGTGGTGGGATTGTACGTTTATCATACAGGTTGTAATGCTCGGTAGAAGGTTTCCCTGATTTCTGGACCGTACTTGATGGGGCCGCATGGCATGGGGATACGGGCAAGATGTTTTCGCGTGGACAAAAGAAGGCGTCTGGGTTTGAAATACTTTGGACAGCTTTGGTCATGTAGATGTATATGAATCAACCGACTCTTTGGGATCTATGACATGTCCTGCTCTTAAGTTGCTCGCAAATGTTGTACAATATCGATACATGGCTCATAGCCAGGTTTATGTATTCTTGACACGATTCTCAGCGCCATCCATCTCATGGTATTCTCCAGCTCCAACGGACCCCTTAACCAACAGTCGCCTTCTTGGGCTTCTTGGTACCGTACTTGCTTCGACTTGTCGTTCGGCTTGCGACACCACCCTATCCAATGTCAGTATTCCTCACTTTTCAAAATTCAAGGTGATATATATATATATATCAAGAGAGGAGACCATACTAGATCCAAAGCTCCTCGCACAAGGTGATATCTCACACCAGGACAATCCTGCGCTCGCCCACCACGCACAAGCACAACACTGTGCTGCTGGATGTTGTGGCCCTCGCCGGGGATGTAAGCCGTGACGACGGCCCCCGTGGAGAGCTTCACACGGGCCGTCTTTCTCTCGCCAGAGTTGGGCTTCTTGGGCCGGACGACGCCAACTCGCAGGCACACGCCCTTGAGTGCCGGGCAGTGCGTGTTGGCCAGCGCGGGGGAGACGGCGTGGCGCGCGCGCTTGCCCTTGCGGATGCCGCGGAGGACCTGGTTGAGCGTCGCGGGGCGGGAGGCCGTGGGAGCAAAGGCGCGGGGGGTCGTCGTCGCGAAGGTTCGGAGAGTAGGAGCTTGTTGAAGAAGACGGGAGGGCGTGGAGGTGAGGGACGCGGCGAGGGGCCGGCGGGTGGCCGGGGAGAAGAATTGGCGGAGGATGGAGCCGACCATTGTGGGCGAGCAGAGTGGTCCTTTTTTGCCGTGGGTTGAATTCGTCCCAATTCCACCTATTCTCTGTCCTACATGAAGCCAGTATCAAAATCTCACAGGCCTCTCCAATTGGGTCACGTGAGGGCTCATATCGGAATTCATGATCCTCCGGTCTCCGAAATCTGTCAGATCACATGCCGTATGCATTCCCCGCATCTCCCACACTCCAGCTACCGGTCCCCCCCAAATCTTAATGCCGGTGTAATACCGACTGAACCTCCACGCCTTTGTATTTTAGTCCTCGGCTTGACAAGGCCGAGTACAACCGCCTCAGCCGTCACAACGCCCGCGGGTATTAGCCCAGCCAGGAACGGGAGTGTGGCGGCGTTTGGGTTTATGATCGTGTACCGGGGGGTGAGAAAAGGAAGTTTAGATCTCATTCTCTGTCCTCTTCTGATTCTTCTCCTTTCTCTCCTATTTCGCTATAAGATTGTCTTGTCCTCCCAGGCTGTTGCTTGTGCTCCCCAATTCCATCTGCCTTTTTTGGCTTGTGATTGTCTCCCCTCCGGTGATTTGACCGCCCACAATCTATCACCGTCCCCCTCACTCTAATATTTGAACCTCCCTTCCTTCCTCCTTACCATACCGGCCGTCAATCTCGCAACAGGGAATCATGTCGTCGTCATTCACTCGGGTCTTGCGCCCTGCTCTTCGGGGAGGGCGAGGTCTTACACAGCGCATCGTCACCACGAGAGCTGCCACCGCTCCCCGTTCCATGACGGCGATAAGCCTGTAAGCAGAACAAAAATAGAGATGACACAGACAGAGAAGACTCAATTGCTGACAAGACACCCTCCAGCAACACCGCCCGTTCCCTGTCCACCACCTCCCCCCTTCGCAATGACACAATCGACATCTCCGAGATCCCCCCCACGCCCCTCTCGCACCTCTCCGAGGTCGAGGCCGCCATGGCCGACACCGTGTCCAAGTTCGCGGCGGACGTGATCCTCCCGCGCGCGCGCGACATGGACGAGGCCGAGGCCATGGACCACACCATCGTCGAGCAGCTCTTCGAGCAGGGTCTCATGGGCATCGAGATCCCCGAGGAGTACGGCGGCGCCGGCATGAACTTTACGTCGGCCATCATCGGCATCGAGGAGCTCGCCCGCGCGGACCCCAGCGTCTCGGTGCTCGTTGACGTGCACAACACCCTGTGCAACACGGCCATCATCAACTACGGCTCCGCCGCCGTCAAGAACAAGTGGCTCCCGCGCATGGCCACCAACACGGTCGCCTCCTTCTGCCTCTCGGAGCCCGTCTCGGGCTCCGACGCCTTCGCCATGGCCACCAAGGCGACCGAGACGGCCGACGGCTTCAAGATCAACGGCGGCAAGATGTGGATCACCAACTCGATGGAGTCGGACCTCTTCATCGTCTTCGCCAACCTCGACCCCAGCAAGGGCTACAAGGGCATCACGGCCTTCCTCGTCGAGAAGGGCACCCCGGGCTTCTCCATCGCCAAGAAGGAGAAGAAGCTCGGCATCCGCGCCTCGAGCACCTGCGTCATCAACCTCGACGACGTCGAGGTCCCCAAGGAGAACCTCCTGGGCGAGCGCGGCCAGGGCTACAAGTATGCCATCAGCCTCCTCAACGAGGGCCGCATCGGCATCGCCGCCCAGATGACCGGCCTCGCCCTCGGCGCCTTCGAGAACGCCGCCCGCTACGTCTGGAACGACCGCAAGCAGTTCGGCCACCTCGTCGGCGAGTTCCAGGGCATGCAGCACCAGATCGCCCAGTCCTACACCGAGATCGCCGCCGCCCGCGCCCTCGTCTACAACGCCGCCCGCAAGAAGGAGGCCGGCGAGAACTTTGTCAAGGACGCCGCCATGGCCAAGCTCTACGCCTCACAGGTCGCCGGCCGGGTCAGCGGCCTCGCTGTCGAGTGGATGGGAGGCATGGGCTTTGTGCGCGAGGGCCTGGCCGAGAAGTACTTCCGCGACAGCAAGATTGGTGCCATCTACGAGGGCACCAGCAACATCCAGTGAGTTTTCTCCCGTCCTGATTACTGTGGAAACGAGACACGCTAACATGTAAACTTTAGGCTCAACACCATCGCCAAGCTGCTGCAGAAGGAGTACACTTCCTAGACTGGATAGAGGCGTATCATAGACAGAGAAAGGATATGTAATTAGGAATGAAAAAAAAAAAGCCTAAAATTTAAACAACACATGCATCTGCAGCCTTAAACCGTTATGGGCAACTCTACGTGTGAACTTAATATGCCCCAATACAGATAGAAACAAATGTACTTTACCTCCGACTTGAACTTTTTCCATGACTTCATTATTTCTCACTTCTATTAAAAAGATATGATGTTACTTCATCCCGCCACATGGCGCTCTACCAAAGATGGCCTCGACCACAACATTTTTCAATCATCCGCTGCTTGACAACATAAAACAACTATCACAGCCAGAAAAACGAGCGAACGAGATCAACGTCTCGACAAAAGACGCTCTCACAGAATTCGCTTACACCGACCATCATCCGCCCGCGGTGTCCGGCCATCTAACCATCGCTCCTGGGTATCCGATAGGCAAGACAATTCCCCCACCGCGGCGCCATCATCTCAAGAATAATAGTAGAAAAAATGGTAAAAATAACATGTAAATCATTGCCATTCTCGTGTGCTGTCGTTTATTCAAAGTCGGCAGTGTAAGAGAAGCCTCGGAACTCCTCCTGCATAGCCTGTGACAAGACTGTGTACGCGAGTGTTAGCACTGAGCACTAGAGTCAGAAGGACGTTGTCAAACTTACCAGACTGGACAGGAGTCAGAACTGGAGTAACACTCGTAAACTCCGAGTCGAAGTTGCTGGTATCCGTAGCACTCTTAATCTGAGGCAGGAAAGGAGGCTGCACTCTCTTGTGGTAAATGTCATCCCAGTTGATGTTGCGGAAGAAGGGCTGACTCATCACCTCCTGGGCGTCAGTTGGACCGCTTCCGAGTCGCTGGTCGGGCTCACGAGTGAGCAGCTTCTGGAGGATGGAGACGGAGTCCCTAGGCATGTGGATTGGGTAGAGGGGCTCATCGGCGAGAATCGCGTCGTAGATCTCGTCCTCGTCTTCTCCACGGAAGGGAGACTGCTGAAGGAGCATCTGGTAGATCAACACGCCAAATGCCCACCAATCGACTGCACGTCCATACTTCTTATCGAGCAGAATCTACTGGAGGTCAGTCAAGGCTCAAAAGGAATCAAACACGTAATCTCATCATACCTCAGGAGCCATAAACTCGGGAGTTCCGCAAAAGGTGCTGGTCGTCGATCCATACCACATATCCTCCTTGCACAGACCATAATCACCAATCTTGACGTGGCCATCAAGCGACAACAGGATGTTGTCGAGCTTCAGGTCACGATAGATGACTCCGTTCTCGTGGAAGTACTTCAGGGCCAAGCAAACCTCGGCAGCGTAGAACCTATGATTATTAATTAGAAGGAGTACAAAGAAAGTTCATGCTGGAGTCAACTTACTGCGCGCGCTTAGTACCAAACTGTCCGCGCTGAATGTGGAGCATCAGATCACCGCCACTAACGTACTCCATGACGAAGTACACACGAGTCTCGGTCTGGAAGCACGCGTGAAGGTTGGTCAAGAAAGGGTGTCGTCCCCTATTCGCTATCAGGAACACACGCTTCTCAGACCGTATGCTCTCAACTTCGTCGTTTTCAATGATGAACTCCTTCTTGAGAACCTTAATAGCGTAAAGCTTTCGGGAACGCTTGGTCTCGGCAAGCATGACCTTTCCAAAGTTACCCTTACCCAGCACAGCAAGGAAGTTGAAGTGATCGAGACCGATGCGCTGGCCAGTTCCGGGGTCGGTGGCCAGAGGCAATTGCATGCGCTGACCACCGGACACTGACTGCTGCGAGGGAGACATGGGCTCCTGAGCCTGGGGCTTGTGCAGAGGCGCCTGCGGTCCTTGCTGGTAGGAGGACTGCGGCTGCTGCTGCGGCACTGGGGGCAGTTGCTGCTGCGGCGGCGGCTGTTGAGGCGGCTGCTGCTGTTGCGCGGGCCTTTGGGCCTGGGCCTGAGCAGGGGGCTGTCCGGCGTAACCAGGGTTGACATTGGCATAGTCCGCAGGGTTGTACTTTCGCTGCTGCTGAGGGGCGCCGTATTGGCCGCCTTGGGCGTACGGATCCTCCTGAGGCTGGTCATAGCCTCCGCTGTATCGTCCGTAGTCAGAATGTTGTCGCTGGCCGGCTCCAGGCATGCCGGACATGGCGGCACTGGCAGCCGCCGTTGCTGCCGAGCTGGAGGAGGTCCGGTCGGGATGTCCCGGTCGCTGCGCGGATTGGTTCTGGTACATGAGCTTGGCCGCCTCCGTTGCCTCAGGAGACGCTGGCCCCGTCGCATAAGAGGGAGCGGTCGAGCTCGAGTACGAAGGAGCTGGCGAGTGAGTACTGGTAGGGCTCGTCTTTCCAGGACGCAGCGTCTTCTCCGTAAGTGACGAAACCTTGGCCTGCCTCTGCTTCTGAGTTCTAATACCATCCAATATCTGATTGGCCACGGCCATGGACATTCCACAGAAGTCAGGAACAAGATGCACGCATTGAGCGTGGGAAGTAAGACCGCATTCTGGGCAACATTAGCTCCGTACATACATGAGGTGAATGGATTTTCAGATAAAAGAAACATACCTGAACACTTCCTGCAGTTCTTCTTTCCAAAGGGCAAAATATAGCCACAGTGGCAGCACCAGTTGGCCGTCATATTCGAGAAGGGCGTGAACCTGTGCGGGATGCGATGGTTGATCTTCTCCTCGTCCGGATCGGTCTCGGCATTGCTCTTGCTGATGCACTTGGTGACCACGCTGGAATAACACTTGGTATGGCAAGTGTACTTGCAGTCCTCGCACTGCATGCCGGCCGAGTACTTGAGGAAATCTCCGCAGAGCGCACAGCGCATGATGTTGTAGAACTGATGCTGCACAAACTTATGGCCGTACATCTCGTGGACCTCCTCCTTGCGCTGGCGGACAGCGCCCTTACGGCCAAGACCCAAGTCGACAGGGCGCCTGTCCGTGTTGGACTTGGAGAAGCTCATCTGAAGATGGATCTGCCCCGTAGGCTCAAGGTTGAACCATCCCTCGATGGGCCCCGTGTTGACCTGGGGCTGGGGGCCAGGCGCGCCGTATGCTCCCTGTGCAGGGTCCTGCTGGCCTCCTGGCGATGTAGGAGAACCCGAAAAGGAGCCCTGGGACGGACTCAGGGGGAACTGCGAGGGGGGGGCAGTAGTGTTGCCCATTCTATCGGCAGAGACCCAGCCGGAGCTGTTCATCTCCGCCTCAATCCTCTTGCGACGGTGCTCCTCGACAATGTCCGAAATTCGGACCCATAGCATGGCGATGGGCATAGGGTGTTCTCCGGGCTTGTCATACACGGTCAGCTCGACCTCGTTGGCCTTGTCCACCTCAATGGTGTGGTACTCGGCCTCCCAGCGGTCGTTTCGAGAGGCCCTCGTTCGCGCCATGACGGTATCCTCGACCTTGACGGCCACGAAAGTCTCAGGGCCCCTCGTGAACCTCCCGGTCGCAGCATGGTCGACATCCTTGACCGACAGGACCCGAATCGCCAGCTGTCCACTAAGGGGCTTTCTAAGATTAGGGGTGTTGATGGAGTCATCTGAGTCTTGTCAGCATGCTTTTTTTTTGGGGGTCCCCAACAAAGGCGCAACAGCTAACTCACCATCCTGGGCATCCGACGAGTCCATGTCAATGTGCAGTTCCTCGTATCTCTTCAATGCCTGCTTCAAGAGAACGATCTTCTGCTTACTCTCGACCCGACGAGCAGCCGCGTCGGCCTTGCTCTTCCGGTCACCCTCCATGCCGTAAAGCTGAACCATCTTTTCAATGCCTTTGAGATACTGCTCCTCGACATTGAGCTTGAACTGGATCTGCGATAGCATGAGCTGGATGCGGGGTCCCAGGTGCGGCGTATCATATTTGATCAAATCTTGACATGATGTTAGCTTGGTCATGGCGGGGGAACTACGCTCGGAGGGGGAGCACGAGAGGGTGACAAACCCAACTTGGTAAAGTTAGGGCGCGGCTTTGACATGCCAGTGCCAGGTCCGGGCGGCGCATAGGGATGGCGGGGAGGCATGAGATCGGAGTGGCCGCCGGTCTGACTGTACTGCCCCGAGCCCGAGCCGTACGAGCCCCGATCTCCTGCCCAGTTGCCCGAGCCATCCTTGGGAGGCGGCGCGGGAGGTCCCGCGGCATCGTCACCGGCATCACCGCCAGATCCCGAGCCGAGGGACATGCCCTCGACTCCCTGGCTGACGCGTCGCATCTGGATGTCGCGCAGCTTCTCCTCGAAGAACTGGAGGTTCCGGCGACCATCGCGCATCTGAGAGTCGAGGCGGGAGCGGACGGCCTCGTTGTTGGTCTGGGCCCTCATAGCATTGGCGGCGTTAATGAGGGCCTTCTCCCGCTCGATCTTCTTGTAGATGTTCTGGATGGCTTCTTCATCGTTCATGGCGGCGGTGGGGGGCGCGCGATGCGTACGCACGGGACGACCAAAGGCAGGAAGATGGGGAGACGAAGGCGGCAGCCGACAAGGCAAGCCGGTATCAAGGCGGGAACGTCCTCAGCGGCGCCTCGATGCGGCGGCGCAAAGTGTCGGTCGGGGGAGGCCGGTTGCAAAACGGACAGGTGACGTCTCCTGTCGTTGGGTACCAAGCACAGCACAAGGACCTAGGTGCCAGGTGCGTGTGCGTGGCCGTCGGCCGACGAGCTCAAGTTGGATGAGGCCGAAGATGGCGAGCCGACGAGGAGAGGTTGAGGGAGAGGGGGGAGTTGCTGGGAGGAAGAGGCCACCTCACGGGAGTGGTGGTGTGGTGAGAGATGTCGTCAGTCAGTGATAAATAGAAGGTTTAGAGGAGGGGGTTAATCGAGGCTTTGGGCCTTTGGCGGGGTTTTTGTGTTTTGCATGCGGCGGGTAGAGCTAAGTTAGTGTCTCATTTAGGTAGCAACCTCAGCGTGCAACAACAGTCGACAGTATTGGAGGGGGGGTACAGGCTCCTGGCTTTTTCTCTCTTGTCGATCAGTCAAGACAGACAGAAAAAGACGACTGGTGTCTAAATAAGGCAGACAGCTAGGGGAGAGAGGGTCATAAAAAAAGAGAGGCCCAATGTGCTCTTGCTTGGGCATTGGCATCGAGCACAAGCACTGTATCCGTAGTCCGTACGCAGGAGGAGCATAGACCGCCTGGCTCCGCTCCGAGCTGTTAGGTTCGGCTGCTTGTTGGCTGGAGCTTGGTACAGTAGCGGCGTAGCTTTCTTTGGTTGACGGGTGGACAACAAGACGTACGAGTATCTGCACTGTAGCAGTACGACGTCGCAGCAGAAAAAGCCCAGGGTTTCCGCCCACAAGAGAACAAGGCACCTTGTTTCGTTTGTGGGTGATCAGGCGGCTGCTGTCTCCAGGTATCGTTTCAGCCGAGCCCTTTCGCCGGGTGTGCGTCGACCTTTTCGTGTCTGGGGCTCAAATCTCAAGAAGCCCCAGTCCCGTTTGCCTTCTTGGTCCTTTGTTGAGAGGCCTCTCCTCTCGCCTTTGTCTCCAAAGTACAACCGTTGTCAGCCGGTTTGTCCTAGTCCGCTGATCGCAAAGCCCGCCCGGGTGATTGCCGACAATTTGTCATGCGTTCGGTGCAGGACAAGAACCCCGTCGAGACGCGGGAATGCGCAGCGGGTTTCAAAAGAATGGGCGGCAGCGCAAGTGGTAGTTTGTTAAAATCCGTCCGACAAGTCCTCCTCCTCAGCCTGGAGAGCAGCTGAAGGCGGGAGGCTTGGATCAGATGCCCACCCCAGCCCTAGTCAGCGTGACGCGGTCTTGGGGGCCGATGTCGAGGAGATGACAGATAGATTATTATTTTGGTCAATCAAATAAAGTCTGAGTAGGATAAGACCTGTCGCATATATCGGGGAGCAGGCGGAGAAAAGAAGCAAGGCTGACAGCTACTCCGTGGATGGGATGCATCATGATAAAACTGTGACTTGACCAGAAGAACAAAACAACAGACAATCCCTGGCTACCTAACTGCAGCCTCTTGCCTTTCATTGTAATTCGCGTCCTCATGTCTCCGAGTTACGGAAAGATCAAGGCATTCTCATCGCACCCACTGGGCTTTGATTACACCAGACGTCCTGCTGGGCGAGCCGTATACATGACAAATCATGCCTTTCCATTGATGCATCAAGAACAAACTCAAGCTTTTCTTCGTGCTTATGAAACAACCTTTCGAAACGCCAACTCACCGTCCGAAGCCCTGATTTGCATATTAAGGGAACATTGCTCTCAACCTCATGCCCTGGAGCTTGACGACCTCCGGGCTGCAGGAGGAGGTAACGTACTGTAGCGGAGATGTATCCACCGCATTCCGTGGCCCGGTTAGCATGCTCCGTCGGAGTCCTTGAATTTTCACGCGCGAGGGTTTCGAGTCCTAGAGTCCTAGAAAATCCGTACCACCAACAAAATACTTTACGTATTGCCCTATTCAGGCACGCCACCCCGATACCATCCAATACAAGACAGCTGACACCGCTTGTTCCCGGAAAACTGGGCGTTGCAGGACCTGACCGCTCTTACGCCCGTGAGCAGACACCCTTTATCAATCGTCACCTATCTCAAACTCCGACATACCCCGGCGTCATTTCTCGCCTGGCGAATCAGTGCCGACAACCCGTGTCCTTTTTCTCAACGTTTTGGCCCTCCCGGCTTTCAACCTGGGTTTTACCCTGGAGAACTTCACGACAGGGGGCCACTTGGTGCTGTTTCTGCTCTTCAAGGACTTGCCCGCTAGTCAGGCCCTCAGCCCTACAGCTTGACAGCGTCGTCTCGGCGGTCATGCATAAATCGAGCGCCCGATTGGCTGCCCTTTATTTCCATGGGGATGAACTTGAATAACACAAAAGTCTTCCGCTAGTTGTAACCATGTGTGTCTACCCAAGGGAAATAATCTACAATGGCGCTATGGTACAGTTTGGGGTAGTTTATATCTAAGTTGAGTTTTCGTGGACTCATGACCTCCGAACCATGAGCAGGGCGATGCTTCCGGCCAATGCGGCCCCGGCTAATGCTCCCTCGAGCGCCAGGAGGGAAGCATCCCGCATGCGAAGGTCTATCCTCCGCTCGCTGTAGAGATCCTCTGCCCTGTATCTCCACCACGCGGGATCGAGCAACACTTCTGCCCATTTCTTGTCGACCGGCGGAGGCGTAGCCTCTTCTGAGGGTGCATCCACGGGCTCGATGGGAGTAGCCGCCGGTGCTTCACCAGCCTGCGTCTCCTTGGCCAAGATAATTTCCTCGGCCGGCAGTCCCTCCTCAGATGCCACGGCCTCCGCAACAGATCGTGCCTCTGCCTCAGTTGCTTCCACAGCTTCAGCCAGGGCCTCAACGGCCGCCGGCTGATCTCGCCTCTCGAGGGCGAGCTTGACCTGCTCGAGCTGGCCTCGGACCTCCTCAAGCACGGCCTTCTCCTCTGCAACAACGCCCTTGACCAGCCTCCGCCTCTTCCAGGGCTCCGCTACGAACTGTAGCACGACAAAGAGCACAAAGTTCATGCCCATCAAGCCCCATGTACCCCAGGTACTCGCGCGTCGGATCCGATCGCTCCAGATCTGCTCCTCGTGATATCGCTTCAAGATGCCCGCGTTGAGCCGCTGGCTCAGGCTCTGCTCATCGGCCTCGGCCTCCGTCAATGCCTCCTGCGACGACGCCACCTCGCCCTCGAGCACGTGGTCTGCGCGGTACAACTCGGTGAAGCGCTCGAGGTCACCGGGGGACCAGCTGTCCTTGCGGGCCAATAGCGTCGTGACCTCGCGCTGCGTGGCGGCACGGCTGGTGTTTGAGGTTTTGTACGCCTGCCGGGCGTTGCGGACTCGGTCGTGCGCTTCCGCGAGGCCAGTCTCCAGCTCGGCGTTTTGGCGCTTGATGGCCTCAATGCCGGTGTAGCCAGTGATGTCGTTGAGAGTCTGAGAAGCGTTCATCGCGCGGGCCTGCAGCGTGTCCATGGCCTGGCTGAATCTTTCCTTCAGATCGTTAACGCGACTCTGGGCCAGGTCGCGGAGGCTTTCGGTGGTTGAGGTAGTTTCTTGCGACTGGGCGGCATCGTTCGGCTTGACATCCTCGGCACTGACGTCTTCGACCTTTGGCGTATTCGGCTTCGAATCTTCAGGCGTTGTGGTATCGGGTTTTGCATCGCCGAGCTTGGTGTCCTCCAGCTTTGGTCCGTCGGCGTCGGTTTGGGCTTCTTTTATCGGATTCGGCCGGGGTTTGAGGATCGATTCCAGCTCAGCCTCGACATCCTTGTCTGTCCTCGAACTTGTGGCCGACTCGGGGTCCTTTGGCGGTGGCTGCGTCGAGTACGGCCGTCCCTGGGGACCAATTGCTCGTATGGTGCACCGCGTACACATGGTTGAGTTCTGGACAGCCGGACCTGGCCATGATGCCCTGCCCGGCCTCGCCGCCTGGTCGAGCCTCAGCCGCGCATGACTCCAGACAAGCCGAGCCACAGGACGGCCAAACGGCTGCATTTTGGGCGAGCGTTGTCACGAGTCGAGCGTGGACGGATTGCCTTGCTCCCGGCTTCGCGCGCGAAATGTTGAGATTGGAGGATGGGCCGAGCCGAGCTACACACGCATTCCAGCCGCCGCTCCGTCCCGGGCTTTTTCTGCCGCTAACCGGAGCAAGAATCCGTTATGGCCACCGCCTTTGCCGCGCTGGAAATGGAAAGTCCAGCTGCCCATTGGGGTGCCTTGCAGCGGGGCGGCGCTCTGACGCCGAGTCAGGGTCCTAAAGCACCTGGACGTTAGCGAGCCTCTCAGGGCGCCGTTACAGGGGACGGGACAGCAAGGTGTGGAGGGGCATTTTCTCAGTCTAATGACGACAGTTCGTTGAAGACGGGATCCAGGGGAGCTAGGGGAGCCAGGGGAGCCAACCAGGCCAAGACGGTTAAAGAGTTGCTGATAACTATGCGGTGTTTTTTGTGCTTTCTGTCGCTAGTAAGGATCCTGGGAATGTCAATCTTCCAATCAACCGAGTCAGCCTTCATCTCGGTCTGTCTATTTCTGCGGATCTCCGTGGTCGCATCTTGCTCATGAAAACTTGTGCCCCTCCCCCGCCATTTTCTTCTTTATCCATCATATCCTCCAGCAACAATTCTTTCAACCCAACGACAACCTCTTGAATAGGCCAAATTCGCTCGTTCCCTATTTCACAGGTAGAGGTATTGGAATAGACATAGACATAGACCTCGGCGGAACACTCATACCAACAGAAACACCAGAAACACCAGATAACACCCCCACCGTCATCATGGCCTCCTCAGACACCCCGGCTCTCAAGAACAACCCCAGCTTCATCTTCTTCACCGACTTCGACGGCACCGTCACCACCGCCGACTCCAATGACTACATGACCGACAACCTCGGCTTCGGCGTCGAGCGCCGCCGCCAGCTCAACAAGGAGGTGCTCTACGGCCGGATGCACTTCCGCGACAGCTTCGTCGAGATGCTCGACAGCATCAGCACCCCCTTTGACGAGTGTGTCAAGATCCTTCTCAAGAACATCAAGCTGGACCCCGGGTTCAAGGAGTTCTACGACTGGGCCCAGGTCAACAACGTGCCCATCGTGATCCTGAGCGGCGGCATGGAGCCCGTGATCCGGGCGCTGCTGGATGTGCTGCTCGGGCCTGGGTGGGATATCCAGATTGTGAGCAACGACGTGAGGGCGCGCGAGGGCAAGGATATCAACGACAAGGGCGGCTGGCGGATCGAGTTCCATGACGACAGGTAAGGCTGTTGTACTTGGGATTTGGCGGTCGTTTAATAGGTACTGACTTGCGCAGCATCCACGGTCATGACAAGTCCCTCGAGATCCGCAAATACTCTTCCCTGCCTAACCGACCTACCATGTTCTACGCTGGAGACGGCGTCTCTGATCTCTCTGCTGCAAAGGAGACCGACTTGCTATTCGCCAAGGCCGACAAGGGTGCGTCTCCCTCATGACTCCTCGCGCCAATCTCTTCAACTGGAAGTTGACTGAACTAACTCCTTTATAGATCTCGTCACCTGGTGTGAGAACGAGAATGTCCCCTTTGTCACCTTCCGCGACTGGTCCAGCATCACCCAGACCGTCAAGGACATTGCAGCGGGCTCGCTCTCTGTCAAGGACGCCGCGCGTGGTCGCATCTAACGCCATTTCGACATGAAGTAACTTGACTTGAATAGAAGAACAGGTGTCTCGAGTCTAGAAAAGATACAAAGCTACAGGAAGAGAGAGGAAAGAAACACTGTCTATGCTCAACCAATAGACTCATAGAATAGAACTGCAGAGGCGAGTCATCTGCCCGGGTCACCATGATAGATTTCTTATAGATTTTGAATACCTAGATATCCGATACAAACACCATGCTTTTTTCCCTTGCAACTTCGTCCGTCCCTACTATCCCAGCCAGATATTATGCGCCAATCTTCCATATCAATCACCCTCTGTACCAGCATTACATTCCCAATCCAGCATCACAACGCTCGCGCAGCCTTCAAATCCTGCTTCATTCACTCAGTCCTCTTCGCCTCAGCCGGCAGGAAGTACCAACACAGCAACATAACCGCAAAGCAGAAAATCACAATCGGATGCAGCACAAAGGTGCCCGCCGCCTGAGCCAGTAGACCGGTGATGAATGGCGCAACCGCACCCCCAGCGCTCCCGCAGGCACTGATGGTGCCGATGCCGCTGAGCGCCTCGCGACGGCTCATGCCACGCAGGAACACGGCGGCCGCGCAGGGGTAGATGGGCCCCAGGAGCAGGCCGACGATGGAGACGGCGACGGCATTGCCCACAATGTTGGGCACGAACCAGACGAGGATCTGGAAGGCCAGCGCCCCGAGGACGAGGCCGTAGACGACGATCCTCTCGCCGATCCGGTGGGCGGGGCCCGAGAGGAGGAACCGGCCGAGGGTGATGCCCGCCCAGAAGCCGGCGGTGACGTAGCCCACGGACGAAGGGTCGCCATCGCGGTCGCTGATGAGAAAAGAGATGACCCAGCCCGAGATGGACACCTCGGCGCCCTGGTAGGCAAAGATGAAGATGGAGCCGAGCAGGACGATGCGCAGCTTCAGCGCCATGAACATGCTGTTCATCATGGACTCGCCGGCCTTGAAGGACTCCCTCGCGTGGGCCGCGGGGCTCAGCTCGCTCTCGTACTTCCAGAAGGACCACACGCTCAGCGAGAACGTGCAGACGCCGATGGCACACGTGAGGATGTAGTACCGCGTCCAGACGGCGTTGGCGGCCGTGACGAGCGCGGTGGCTATGAGGGGGCCGACGGTGCCGCCAATCCCGTACGTGCCGTGCAGGAGGCCCAGCATGAAGGTGCCGTTGCGCAGGCCGCCGCAGAAGAGGTTTCCGATGCCGACGTTGATCGAGATGCTGAAGCCGACGAAGAAGAACGAGCAGACGACGACGGGGAAGGGCGCGCCGAAGATGATGGGGATGTAGGCCAGAGTGACCAGGGCCTGGCCGAGGCCAAGCAGTTTCGCACGGCCGAGTTTCGCTCGAAGGGCGTCTAGGAACACGGCTGCTGTCACGAAGCCGATGGCTTGACCGACGAAGATCATAGATACGACGGCGTATCCAATGTCATAATACCTTGGGACTTGTTAGCCATGGGTGTTGACAGCGGTGGAGAGATAGAGGGCGTACTTCTCCATGTAAGGAATCAGTGCACCAGCAGCACTGTCACTGAGGGCATTCCCCAGGTTGGCGAGGCACACAGAGAAGAGCCGAAAGCGATTCATAAAGGGCTGCCAGGCACTGGGCATCACTTCGACAGCCTCCGGAGCGGACTCTGGGCTGGCAGGCCTGCTCATCTCGAGATCATTCTCGGCTCGGGGTGTTGCCGTTCCTGACCGCTGGCCATCACGAACAGGAATGCGGTGGAGGTCAAAGGCCTCCCTCTGAGGGGCGCCGATGTGTGTCCTCGGGACAGTTCTCGCGGGAGTCGTCAACGGACGGTAGAGCTCCTGGGTTGGAGACTCTGCCGAAGCAGACTGCACTGCAGCCAGGCCTGTGAGCATCGAAGCATCCATTATGGAGGGTGACTGAGCCAGCCAAGCAGGAATCAACAATACAACGGCTACTTCAAAGGCAAGACTGGGATGACGGGATCAAGATGGGCGACATCTGACGGACAACGGTTGAAATACCCATTCCCCAGGGCAGTCCCCGTGAGAGTCTCCCCAGGTCCAGAGCTTCCCGGATCTGTAATCAAGTCCCAGATCAAGTCACCTGGACATGCCAGACTTTTCCTCGCCCCCGCACGCCATCGCAGAGAGAAGACGGAATGGAATGACTCCATTTGGAAGTACAGCAGCTTCGGCTCCGGGCCCCTTGGTGTGCCTAGAAGAGGCTCCACGATAGCAGCCCGGTTGCGGCTCCCCCATGCTTCGAGAAGAGAGACAACCCGGCTATCCGCCTGACGAGAGGGAGAGTCCACATGAACACCCATGTTTGCGGCGATAATTATGGATCTCTGCAACCTTGTCGCGCCTGTAGCTTGTAGCGTGGGCTGCCGAATAATTTAACCGGCCATGTGTCGATATCGACGACGTGCGGGCCGTGTTACGCCCGTCTCCTTCACCGGGTAGTTTCTGAAGGAGCTTGCAGCTTCATGCCGGTAGCCACAAAGTCAATTGGCTCGTGGAGAGCAGATCTCGAAGGGCTGCTGACAAAATGACCACCCTCGTCGACCGAGGACGGACTTCTCGGTGGAGAGCACAAGCCTTGTATGTGATGGCTTCAAGCCAGGAAGCGTAGCGGTCGGCAGCTGACCCTCCACCAATGCTTGAACGAAAAAAAGAAAAGAAGCAGTCGTATCCTTGATAGATCTAAGCCGGCGTGCTCAATGATAACCCCGTCTATTCGCCGTGGCGTTGCGATCTCGGTGAAATTCCTCCCAGTTTCGGTGACTCCAAATGGAGGAATTCCGCTAATATGGGTCCGGAGTTCGGGTTGAGAGATATTCCCCAAGCTCTAGTTTATCAGGGTTCTATCGTTCTATCAGTTTGTGCCCCTCCACTGCATGGAACCCCTCCACACTCTATAAAAAAAATCCCATCTTGTGATAGCTTCTTTGGAGGAAGAAGTGTGTCTACTGGCTAGAAAATCACAATGGGTCGTCCTAAGCGCAATGTTCTCGCGGCTGCGGAGGCATCCATGACTCCTCCAGACACTCTTGAACCCAACCAGTCCATAGTACGCGTGGTGAAGCCCGAGGGCAACAACCTGTACTCCTGCGAGCTCCCCAACACAAAGCCCATCGTCCTGGAACTGGCCCAGCGCTTCCGCAATACCATCTGGATCAAGCGCGGGGGATTCGTTCTGGCCGAGAAGTACGAGGGCGACAAGGGCGACACTCGGGCTATGGGGGAGATTGTCAACATTGTCCGTGACGAGAAGCTCTGGCGCAAGCAGTCTTACTGGTATGAACCCATGAAGGCGCCATGAGAAAAAGAACTACCGAGACTAACCAAATCTCGTGTAGGCCAAAGGAATTTGTCAAGAATGCATACGATCTGAGCGATTCCGAGGAAGAATCCAACGTCGGCAAGATGCCCCCAAGCGACTCCGAAGACGAGTGAGGTTGCACCGTGGTCTATTTTCTATTTGTTCTTTGCTTCGACAGCCGCAGCCTGCGACTGGGGAACAACCGGGTCATCCGTCCCGAGATACACCAGCACGACGGTAGCGAACAGCACGCTCACGACATCCAAAGAGCTGAGGGCGGTGCTTGGGAACACGTTCCAGGCCCACTCTTGCGCGAGCCACAGGGCGACCACGACAAGAGGGCTTTTGGTGGCCCGCCAAAGGAGATACGGCGTCGCCCACGCGAGATAGGCATAGAACTGGTAGTGGAGCGACCTCGCAAACAGCAAGCCGATGACGTTGGCGGACAGCATCGTCGTCAAGACGTACTGGGGGGTGACGTAGTGGGAGAGCCGGAGCTCCTCGTGCTGCGTGAAGGGGGACCTGCCCCGCAGGAAGGACGGTATCAGGGCGGACAGCGGCCGGTCGGCCGGCTGGATCCACTTCCTCGCGACAAAGATCAGGAGCACCGTAGCGTGGAGGATGAGGAGGACGAGAGCAAAAGACTTGCTGAGGAACAGCTCCTCGCCCAGCATCCGCCAGTTGACCGTCCACTCGAACTTGAACTGCCGTGACAGCTCAAAGGCCCGGGCCGCGTACCCGCGCGGGTTCTTGGAGATGAAGGGGATCCCGATCGCGAACTGGATCTGGGCCATCAGCCACGCGAGACGCAGGCTGGCGCTGAAGCCCCGGCCCAGGAACAGGATGACGCCGACGGCCGGGAGGACCAGCAGCAGCGACATCTTGATGCCCAGGCCCCAGCTGTACGCGAGGCTTCCAAACGTCCAGTACCGGCGCTGGAAGAAGAAGATGGCGAGCCACAGGAAGAATACGGCGAAGCAGTCGTTGAAGCACCGCAGGACGAAGATGCTATGTAGCCGCTTGGACAGGATGAGGAGAGGGAAGATGTACGGAGGGGCCTGGACTTGTAAATCAGCAATGTCGCAATATCTGTTCTCATCCATTGCCCACCTTGGCCTGCCAGTAGCAGAGCATGACCAGCGCCAGCGTCGCCATGTACAGCACGCCAAAGATCTGCTGCGCCAGAAAAATGTTCTTGCCCTCGTCCGTGATGTAGTACAGCCCCGTGTAAGTGTAGACGTGCGCCGCCGGGTAGACGAGCGGCCCGGTGCCGCCCTCGATCTTGGTGTAGTCTCGCTCGCCCGACACAAACTGCGACACCTGCTCCATGTATGCTACCCAGTCGATCTCGGTATCTAGTTGACCTCTGTTAGCTTGTGCCAATGCGCCCCCGGGACGGAGGGAAAGACTCACAGGGGATCTTCCAGATGATGAGGCTGCAGAGGATGGCGTCGGCGAACCATAGCGCGACGGGGATGAATTTCGAGAGCGCATGTCGGCCGTTTGCGACGTTGGAGGCAAAGCGAAATGCCTGTGTGAAAATTCCAGGCGCGGGCTCGGACATGGTGTCGGTGGTGGGCAATTCGCAGCTTCTCCCAGAAGGAGGGAAGCTTCATGATGTCGGCCAGGGGTTTTGAGACAGAGCTTGGGGAGCTCTGGCAGCCCCGCAACGTGCATAACCTCGGCCAGCTTCTGCTCCATCATCACCAACGAGACAGTGACAGAACACATGAATTACATATGGAATTTCTCGTGATTCAATTACTCTATTACTCTATCGCTCGTCTAGTTCACAGCTTCGCCTTGGCACCGTTACCAACCTTTTCGACCAGCTCCACAACGCCCTCAGCGCACCCGTAAGATCCCTGGTATCCCCAGCCAGAGTGCCCGTAGTTGTGCACGATCCACGTCTCGTCATCCAGCTTCTCCTCCTCCAGCCGGAGGCCGTCCTTCCTCCACGGCCGCAGACCGACGGCGTGCCGGATGACGCTCAAGCCCTTGACGCCCTTGCCGCCGGCGATCTCCGGCCGGGCCGTCACGATGCGCTGCATGATGCGCGCGGCGATGTTGGGGTCGGGCTGCGACTCCCAGTTGCCGACGTCGTAGGTGCCGCCCAGGATGGTGCCACCGCCGACCGCGCGCTGCATCAGGTACATGACGTCCGCGCCGCCGTCCTCGACCCCCGACGCGACGAGCATGGGGCTGCTCTCGTTGCGCACCAGCACGATCTGGCCACGCGCGGGGGCCATGGTCTTGTCCTCGACGCCGCCGAGCTTGAAGGACCCGAGCCCTGTGGCGTTGACGATGATGTTGGGGACTCTACCGTTGTGGCTCAGCTTCTTGGCGTCGGTGATGTCGTCGAGGATGGCGCGCTTGAAGACCACGCCGTTCTTGACGCACTGGCCGAGCAGCCAGGGGAGGTAGATGGCCGTGTTGATGCACACGGACGTGAACTCGCAGCCCGAGTCGTAGCCCGGGGTGACCTCGCTGGGGTGCTGCTCCCGGAAGTCGTCAAAGATCTCCTTGTACCAGGGGTCTTCCAGGAAGAGGGCGTCTGGTAAGTTGGCGTTCTTTGCCGCTATGACATCCTGCTTGCGCCTTTGGATGTGGCACTCTGATGACCCCGAGGTTAGTTGTGAGGTTGTTGTTCTCGAAGGGGGGCTTCAATGAGGCGTACTCTGGAAGTGGATTCCGGCCTCGGGAACCTGCTCGCACAGTCGCTTGAACTCGACCCAGGTTCGACGCTCCCACCGGCTGCTATCCCGAGTGGCCATCCTGCGAGGGCATGTAAGTCGACCGGAACCATCGAGTGTTGCATCAAACTCACGGGCAAATGTTGGCACCCGCAAAGGGCGAGGCGTATTCAATGTCATAATCGCCAGGCATATGCTTGGACACGACAGTGATCTTGTTGGCCTTGTTCTTGGACAGCAGGAATGCCGACGTCAAGCCGGAAACACCAGCACTGGCGGAGACGTTAACCGCCTGGTTCAATAGTATCCGTCCTTAAGACTCACCCAACGACAACGATAGTGTTGGCCATCTTTACGATTGACAACTCGTCACTTGATGAAACAAAAATTCAAAAAAGCCAGGTGCTCTCAACGCTAACAATTCAGTTTGAGGGCTAAGGAGGAGAGGAAACGATTGCGCTAGAGGTAGCAGAGATACCTTATACTGCCTCCACTCGGACGTCAGTTGAAGCCCCGATAGTCGAACCCGGCCGGATTGCTTCCGCTCATTGGCCATGCCAGATAAGCCGACGGAGACCGGAGCGGGGCATCCGACACCGGCACCGGCATAAAGAGCAAACAAAAAGCAAGCAAGCAGAAGCGAATGATACAGGACTTTGACTAGTTTTGCATGATAAGGACGTTGTGCTGACCATGGCGTCCAATCAGAGGGGTTGCAATGTAGCCATCAACTTTGTCGAGGTTTGTCAAGGCGTGGGTGACATGTTCCCAATGGAGCTCGCCGAAGGTGTTACCTGGCGCAAATCCCTTGAAGGAGACTAAACTTGCCGGAATTGAATACCATGTCAGTCGAGTTTTGGCATTGCCAACGTCAGAATCGGATGTCGTGGTCTGTTGCGTAGATGTCATTCCGGTATAGTGTCAAGGTTGAGCATTATGAGTAGCGGTTGGGCGTGAACTACATTCCACCTGCCCCCTCCGACTACTACTGCAGTTGTGCGCTTCCAGCCACCGTGTTCCTCCGTATTGTTAGGCTTCTTTCCTAGCTTGGACGATGTCGCACACGATCTGCAGTTGATTGTCGGGAGAATTGCGAGTCCGAACTGAAACAGATTATGCTCAGAGGACGTCCATGCCCAAGCCACGAACCGCCCAATTTCTATACAATTCCTAGTATACACTGCCTTTCCTTAGAAGCACCCAACCCCCCAGAAATGACTCTATCAAACAGAGAACAATCCCTTTATGCCGTCTACCACGGCTGCTTAGGCAGCGTACTTGGCCAACAGCTGCTGGAGAGCAGGAGGATTAGCACCAATGAGCTGGTCAACCTTCTTGCCGTCCTTGAAGATGAAAAAGGTCGGCATGGCACGGACTTCGAGCTCCGCTGAGAGGTCCGGCAGCTGATCAACGTCGAACTTTACAAACTCGATCTTGTCGTTGAGGGCGGGCTCATCAGACAGCCTAATCCAGGAGCGTCAGAAGAGAGATTCAGCATGCCCCCGTCTCGGAGCTGAAGGGCCCTTACTTGGAGAGGATAGGGGAGATGGCCTTGCAGGGGCCGCACCAGGTGGCGAAGCAGTCGACCAGGACGGCCTTGGGTGTCGTCGAGACGAGGTCCTTGAACTCTTGGGTGCTGTTCATATAGCATCAGCGGCTTATCCTTCCTGAAGCTGATGATCGTCAAGACTCACGTGTTGATGTCTTTGACGGCGAATCTCGCGGCCGAGGAGTGAAAAGGCCGGGAGATGAAGGCTCGAGAAGAGACGGCGCCTGATCGGGCGGCCTGCGAGATGGGTCGCATGACACGGAATGGTGAGGCCATTGTGAAGAGTGAAGGTTTGTAAAAATACAGAAAGTTGAATTTAGCTGAACCGATTCTTGCAAGGTTGAGCTGTTGAATATGGCGGATCTGGATTTCGCATCGATCTCGGATGCTTGCCGCTTTTGGGTGGGTCTAACAATTCAATTGGCGAATCGGCTTGATTTGTCATTCGTTCAAGAAGCCGAGCGAACATCTTGAACCAGTATCATTCATCATCTGGCAAGAAAACCTGGATATTCTAGACGAGAACGGTTTTTGGGCCCCTGGTTCTTCCTATTACAAGCCGTTTAAATAACGTCTCCCACGCCCCCCTACTGATGGCACATCCTGTGAATGCTCCTCTCTCCCTCCGGGAAATGCACGCCCTCTCCCGGTCAATCACACCCGCCATGCCATCCTGGTTGAGATGCAGATTGTAGTTGGGCAATGTGCGAGAAGACAAGCTTGCTATCTGGCGGGATAGAACCAGCACCTTGGTAAGTTTTCACAAAGTCAATGGTCTGCTCGAAAGGTCCGACGGGTCGAGGGATCTGACTTCGCCCGGGATGGCCGCTAGATCCCAGATGCAGCCCTGGACCTAAAGGCAGATGGCCTCACGCCGACGGGGCTCAGTGCGGTCCCAGGTGGGTTTGTTCGTTGACAGTGACGTCCTGGATGTACTCATTCCATCCCAGTTACGGCTTTTGGTCCAGCTTGCGTTTACCCTTTTCCCTAATGAAGGACTCGCGGTATGGGATGTTGGTGTGTTCTCGAACCAGCTTCATGCCTAGTGGCAGAGCCCTATATAGCCCTATAATCCCGTCTCGCCTGGCAACAGCAGCTTAGAGGGCAACAGGTAGATGTATCAATCGAATGGGGACTGGGTAGCTAGCATGTACTCCCAGGAAACGCCCAAGATACTCATCATCATCCTTGTCCAGCGCCATCAAGGACTAGTGGGAAACAAGAGAGAACTCAACTCGATCAACGTCACCACCGCCCAATTCACTCCTACACTCAAGAGGCAGCCAGCCAGGCAAATAACATACATGAATAACCACATGCGGAAATTGTTGCGCTTCCGGCCCCAACAAAAAACACCATACTTTACGGAAAGTTAACATTCTCCCGGAACACACCTGAAACTCCCCAACTGCCCTCGCGGAGGGGGAAAAGCCCACGTCTCATCTTAATTTCCACATGCCCAGCCAGCGGCTAAATTAGCTCCCGAGATCTCGATAGCGATAGAGTTTCCAACGTCTTCACCGACGCCATGGCTGTTTTGCGCGACGCCCATGTAGTAGTGCTTCATGTACGGAGTGTATTTCGAGGTCCTTTACGCACGTACCCTTGGGTTGCATTTCAACACCATGTCACGAATCCTTTTACCGCCTCCAGTTGTTCAATGTGGTTAATTAACCTATCAAGTTTACAATAGACATTTACACCTTCACTCCTCTGACAAAAAAGTACAACATGTCAACCCTCTCCCCCTCCAGCTCTTCTCACTTTCCCCACCCCTTTCAAAGACAAGATCTATTGTGTCATGGAATCAGCCGCTTTCACGCCAAGCTCAGTACCGGGCTCCAAGTTTATTCCTGCTGGCCCCCCTAGTGCAAAAGCAAGTCCCAAATGTTCAAATCAAACCCTTTTCCATGCCGCCCATAAACCCCGGCTAACCGAATGAAAAACAATCTCCTGGTTCCTTAATAACAAGGAGAACGAGACCTAGTTCCTCAAAGAATGACTGTATCCAGCAAGGGACACGAAGAGGACTGGTTGAAGAGACTGGGCTCCCTTGCCGCTATGCGGTTGATTCAAGAGTGCCGAGTCTCAAAATACTCCATAACTGGCGGTCCACGCGGGGTATCAAAAGATGCGGTATATGTAGTCGAGAAAGGAAATCCGAGCAGTAACTTGAGGCGCCGTCATCAAGGTCATAGTCATACATCAAGCGGCAAAGTCGCCAGTCCGATCAGCAGCTGCGAGAAGAAGTAATGTGCGCCGTCTAGAGGAAGAGTCTCCGCCATTTTGTGATGTTTTCCAAATGTTTTTTCGTAATTTCGAGTTCTGTGGCAAGGAAAAGTAAAGTGAGCGACTTTCGGTCAGTGCGGACATAGAGTAAGGAAAGGTTAAATGAGCGTGGTTGTCGGCAGTCGACGAGATAAATCGGCGGGGAGACTCTTCACACTAAAGGCAGCTTCACATCAGTTCGGTTCTCACATAGCCGGCAGGACGTGGCTTCGTCGCCTCTCCGAGCTCCTCCTGGCGTCCACAGAAGGTCGCGGGGTGATGTCGAGCAGCTTGGCGCTCCCGGCGCTGAAGTTGCGGACATGACCCCTGCCCAGGTTGACGCTTTTAGCGCGCTGGACGTCGGCATCCGACTGGGATGAAGGCGAGACCGGAGATGACTGGCTGTCTTCGTCCTCGGACTCAATTTCCAAGAGACCCTCGTGGCTCTTCATGGTGTATCGGTGAACGACCTCGGGCTGGGAGGCAACGGCGCCCCATTTCATATCGGCGTCGTCGACGAGATCTTCCTCGTCGCTGCTAGGGCGCCCCTCGCCAGAGCGACGTGACATCATGTCATGCCCAGAGTATCGGCGGGGTGCAAGCTTCGTAAGATACTCGTCCTCGACGATCGCGAGATCCTCTTCGGTGCTGTTGGTGGGAGAATCGGTGTTGGCGTCGGCCTGCTCTCGTTGGTTTGCTCGTCGGATGCTGTCCCTCAGGGCAGCTCTTCGAGCGTCGGGGTTTCCAGAAAGCCACGAACCCTCAGAGTCGATCGAGGCCAATGACATTGACATTCCGGCTTCAGGTGATGGTGAGGCACATGCCCGCTCCGCCGTGGATGGTGTGCGACGAATGCCGTCGGATGATCGGTGGCCTGACGTCGGAGTATCGTAACGCACACCAATTAACCGCAGCTGCTCCATCTCGTGAATCTTTTGCTCGGTGAGCACGGGCATGGGAGGCTCAGCTTCGGGAGACTGGACGCGCGACGCTGGTGGCGACAGAGGCAACTCTGGAAGATCCTCTCGGAAGCGAGATCGTGTCCGCTTCGGTACACTAGAGCTGGGCTTCCGCGCTATGTAGTTGGCAGTGTTAGTGCGCGAGGCATTGGGCCAATCCTCGCCCTCGAGTTTCGCAAGTGCATGAGCTTGCGCCTGTGCCTTTGCCTTAACTGCTGCAGCCACAGCTTGCATCTCTTCCCGTGAGGTGTTGGAGAAGGACGAGGGACCTGAGGGCTTGTGCCTCTTGCTGCCCAGTCTCAGGAACGCCTTGATGGAGAAGAGCCCGTTCCTGCTGCTGTTGTCGGATTCATGCGATTCTTTCCGTGGTACCTCCTCATCGATCGTCTCAGGTGGAGGTGAGACCATCTTGTCCCGTTCTGAACGCAATGTCGACCTCGAACGCGACTTGACCGATCTCAGGATACCAGCGAACCTTGTGCCAGGCGAAGTGGCGCTTTGGTCTTCTGATGTTCGCTTCATGGAAGATGTGTCTTTCGTGACGACTTCTTCCATTGGCGTCGGTTGCTCCGAAGTGACCGTGTCCGTGCGGTGGAAAGCCTCCTCGGGCTTCTTGGGGGATTCAGCCTCTTCTTCAGCGTCGGTAATCTCCATAGGTTCTGGTTCTTCAGAGGGACGCGGCTTTGAAGAAGTGACAACAGCCGAGGGGGGTTCAATACCCAGGCCTACCAGTTCACGGCCCATTACTCCTCTCTCAAGGTTCTCTGGCGGTGGAGTGCCAGACTTCTTGGCTTCGATCTCCTCCGCCTTTTGTTTCTCGGCTCTTTGAGCCAATCGGCGCTCCATCCGTTGCCTCTCCTTCAGCTTCCTCTTCTCTCGTCGTCGGTTATCCCTCTCCATGAGTTCTCTCAGATCGCTGGCATCGAGATCGTCGGCGAGGGAATCGATACGTTTGTGGGCCCGCAAGGTTTCCTCTGGGATAGGCTCACGCTCGAGAAGCTTCCTCCGCTGTGATCCCGATCTGTGAGGAGCAGGCAAGCTGGACGTGGTCCATCGTGCGTTGGGTGTATAACGAAGGGTCGGTCGAGGGGCGAGGGCAGCCAAGGCCGACACCTTGTATGAGCCAAACTCGGAGTCGGATGAGAGGCTCGAGTGTATCGAGCCTGGGGCGGGCAAGGAGACATCGGAGGTGCGGCTGGCGCCGTGTCTCCCAATCCCAGCCGTTTTTGATCTCTTGGAGTCCCTCTTCATAGGCCGCCCTGCGGTCCATTGATCTGTGGCCGGTCGCACCGGCACGAAGTTGCTCATTGCCTTGATCTCGCACTCTCTATCCTTTTCTTCTCTCCTCTTCTTACTCGTTTTTCTCCTTCCGGGGTTGTGAGTAGGGCGAAGCGTGGGGGTGCGGTCCCAAGCCGCGAAACCCTCATCGCGGTTACCCGTTGTTCTGGCCCGGCCGGTTCGATGGTGGCGGGCCGGAGAGCTTCCGCGCTCCCGGTCGACGCGAATGTCATCGTCACGTCCCGGGGAGAAGCTGTAGGTTCGTGTGGCTCGGTGTAGTTTGGCGGGCTCGGTTCGCCGTTTCTTCAGGCCGGCCTTTGCTCCCTCGTCGTGATGCGGCGGCGCACCCTCTGCGTCGGAGAGGGCAGCGCCGCTACGGGAGCGCTTGCGGCTGCTCCGGCGCCGGAATGGCCACAGGGCCATGGCTCCGAGTACGTCACCAGGGACCGAAGCTAGTTGCGAGCAGCCAGAATCGTCGCCGATGTACAAGTCAAGTTGTTGAGGTTAAGTGCGGCGTGCGAGGGCATCGTGGAGTCGTCGAAGCGGTCGAACCAAGCTGGTCATCAGGAGAGGCGAGGGGAGGGAAGAGCTGCAGGGTCGTGTCAAACGGCTCGCTGCGCTGGCTGGCTGGCTCGTCGGCCGCGACTGGCCAAGAGGAATCGGGACAAGGCGCGAGGGCGGTTCAGGGGAGCGAGGAGCGAGCAAGGAGCAAAAGGCGCTGTAGTGGTAGTCGAGCGAAGGCGGTGGTTGTGTCGTGTATGTGTATGTGTAGGTATGGGACGAATGCAAGTACGCGGGCGAGGTCGTGGTCCTGGGCGTGGGCGGTTGGTGCGTGGCGAGACGTGTGTGGTGGTAATTGTTCGAGGAAGCAGCAGGTGCCAGGTCGGTAAGGTAATTAAGGTAGCAGGTGGAAGCAGGTGCAAGGAAGGCACACAAAGAAAAGGGCAGGCGCGCGGGTCCCGGGGGCGGGATTAAGACAATTTTTCAGGGCGCTGGGGGTCCCGGCAGGGAAGGAAGGAATGGAACCAAGCCAATGAGTCCACGGTCAAGTTGCCAGCCAACGGGGCGACTGATGAGCAACTGCAGGATGAGTGGGAAAAATAGGTCGAAGTCGACGTCAGGCTCAGCGCAGGCACAGACTAACTACAAGGACGGGAGGTCCACATCCCATGAATTGTTGCTCGTGCTCTCTTTCTCGAGCCCCTGCAAGCAAGTGCTAGGTAAAAGCGGGAGATGGAGCTGCGTAAGTACTTTTTCCTCCTCCGGCTGTACCTTTAGCGCAGCATCAGGGAGACCAAAGACCCCAGAATGGCCCCCAGTCGACGTGGCAAGGGTCCCGTCACTTTCTGCCCTGAAGGGTTTCCAACGAGGGGTCTTTCAAATGGAGTGGGGCCTGCACACGGAGAGTCTCCCCTGAGGTAGCGGTACGAAGACCGCCGGTGGAGGCTAGAGCTCAGTAGGCGATGCCCGGTACCGGTACTTGCCGCGGGACTTCAGGGCTGCCTGCCCTCGAAGGGGTGCGGGTTCACTCGCTGCCATCTGGGGCTGGTGGCGTCCAACCCGCTGAGGGTCGGGTGCCAAAGGCCCGCTGAGAGGGGCGCCGCTGGCGCTGGCTGGGCACTGGAGGTTAGCGGGCGGGGCAACCTCGTAACGGATGGTACTTCCCGGTCTCGTACCTGAAGTGTCTCCAAACAAAAACCTACCTATCGACCGTCACCACAGCGAGGAACTCGGTGGGAAACTGGGACAGCAGCTGCCAGGAGACCAGGTGTCGAGCAACAAAAATAAGAATAAACGTCAGATGGAACCCAAGCCCGAGCATCCTGCAGAGATGGATATACCAATCTGGAAGGTGAGGGCATTGAGCTGAAGCGCCTCAGTGGGTGGTCATCCACGGGTCGGCCGGAAGGTTTTTCTGGAGTCAACAACGACCAGGCTGACTCGCCATGGATGGCCAAGGGGCACAAAGGAAAGCTCCGATCCGATGCCGTCCTTCTCAATGGCATGAATTTGGAGATATGGTGATTCCGGAAGTGCAGCAAAGGCGGGGGAGAGAGGTCGGCCATGATTCAAGAGGCAGCCCACTACTGCTGTACAGTTGTAGGCAAAGATTATGCCAACTGCCATCTGTCTCTTCATTGACTGGTTTCTAGATGAAGGAAATCTAGCATGGACCCTGTTCATGTTGATCCGGCTGGTGTTCCATATTCGTCCCTCCAGCGATGATCAAGTGCTATTTTCGCATGCTTCTCCATCACTTTTCTTGTTGCGGCACAGCAAGGCCAGCTTCTGTGCCTTGCTCTCGAATCCCTGTCGGTACCTCTGCTCCTCTAGACCAGCCCGAAGGTTAGTGCGGGTTCTATTTTCGAGCCTGCTGAGACGGCAAAGAGGATGAAACGAAACCGCATCGTAGTAGTGCCGTATCGTCACGGGTCGATGTTCTGTTCGTATCCCAGATGCCTTCAGAACACCGAGCACGTGCTGAACCAAGCCACTATCCATTGCGACCCCCCGGCTTAGATCAGTCGTCTCTCCATTCTCTCTTGCTGGCGAGCATGGAACCTCCGGATCTCACCTCCGCCTTGGTGCCATTCGATGATCGTCGTAGCCCGTCAGCTATAGCCCCAGCGCACCTATACTTGTACCAGATTACCATCTCACATAATCAACGGAACCAATGCATCAAGTCGAGTTCGTCCACAGGCTGCAGGTTTCGATCCCCAGATTGGCCAGTTCAGGCGGCAGAGGGATGGGAGAGCTCAGGCCTTCTCGGAGTTCCACTGCGAGTCGTTTGCGATGCCGTTCCTCCAACTCTGGTTCTCAAGGAGGCCACGGGAACACTGCCCAGACGTCCGAGCTGCCGATATGGGGGATCTTTCGAGCAATCACTCGCCACTTTTGCAGCCACAATCTGCTGCGGGCCCCTCGCCGACGCCAGTCCGAACAGGCACCGAGGAGGGCGAGGTCAGCCTTTGAAGAAGGGCATGTCTTACGAGACCAAGTCAAACGCCTTGTCCGTCTCATCACGGGAATCTCCCAAGAATAAGTCAATCCATCTGACACATGAGCACAAGTTGCTTCTTCCACTTCGTCTTCTCCCCTTCAATCGCTATCGCCGGGTTAACTAGTCTCGTGGCTCGCGGCCCTCCCTGCCACACTCAGGACTCAGAGTCGCCAGCCACTGGGGTGTTGTCGTGTCGCCCTAGATCTCGTGGATTGCGGCTTGATCGAGGTTGTCACGCCAAGCCCCCGCCCTCGCCGTTGATAGCGACTCAGCTTTGTCTCAGCAACCTGCTCAATGCATCTGCATCCCCCTGCCTCGTTCTGCCACTTCAAGGGCATATACCAACCAAATTAGTTACTAAACAAAGCAACAAATGCTGTAGTACCAACCCAACATCAGAAAGCGACTGCGCAGCACATAGGTGGAGTTTGCAAACAACTCTTGTCTCTGCTCGACGAGTTACACAGTCTGCAAAAAAAGTCTCCATACCTGGGTCCAACCTCGGCCACGTCTCCCTGCCGCGTCGCTCAGGTACCGATACTTGGTACCTCGCATGAGACCCCATCGCATCTCGCGCCCGCCCACGCCGTCCCTGCGTGTCTCTTCGTATCACGGCTCCCAAGATGTCCTGGGTACGAAGTACGTGCGTAGTACCGTAACGACTCACGAAACTCAAAAAGCCTCGTGGGT
>JAVIXY010000073.1:0-24171 GCA_033030565.1 Fusarium nematophilum
CCCTTGCCTTGGCAACTTAACGGGTGTTCGAAGTATTTTACGATGGCATCCGAACTTCCCGAACAGCACCTGGCCCTCGTCCTCGAGGATCGTGAGGCCGGATTCGAGCTCAGAACGCTGCCAACGCCCCAACCCAGTCCTGGCAGCGCTCATTCGGATCGAGTCAGCTGGGATAGTGCCCTACCACCATCAAGTCATCCGACACTACCCAATCCCAATTCCGCTCGTTGGCGGCTTCAGCGCGATCGGACGCATCGCAGCAGTCGGCCCAGACGCAGTTGCACTGGAGCTAGGTCAGCTCGTGTACGTGGACTGCGTTATACATGCGCGCGACGACCCGGATGAGTTTTTCCTATCAGCCGTCATTGAGGGATTCTCGGATGGAAGCAAAAAGCTAATGCGAGACGTCTGGCACGATGGAACGTTTGCTCAATACGCCAAGGCTCCGCTGGAGAACTGCATCCCGCTCAGCGAGAGCCGGCTGTGCAAAGAGCTAGGATATTCGATCCCAGAGCTGACGTACATGGCCTCCTTGCTCGTCCCGTATGGGGGGCTAAGAGACATCAAGCTTGAGCCTGGTGAAACCATCGTCATCTGCCCAGCGACGGACGGATACAGCGGCGCAGCTGTGCAGGTCGCCGTCTCGATGGGCGCAAGGGTGATTGCCATGGCTCGGAACGGGGAGAAACTTACCAAGTTGAAAGAGCATGTGGAAAAGACATGCCCCGGTGCAGATATCGAGACAGCACTCATCACAGGAGACGAAAGCAAAGACACTGCTGCCTTGAGAGCGTTTGGCACCATTGATGCCGCGCTGGACTTGACACCGTCGAGTGCTGCCACATCGACGCATACGAAGAGTGCGATCCGGGCACTGCGACGCGGAGGGAGGATGAGCCTGATGGGTTCAACCAGCAACATCGGCACTGGTGAAATCCTGACAAACGATATTACACTGAAAGGTGAGGATTCCGCGAATTGACGACCCGGCAGACTGACCGTTCCAAGGGAAAATGATGTACGACAGGCCGGACATGTTGCAGTTTATCAAAATGCTTGAGAGAGGTCTGTTCTCACGCGGCACCAACTTTGTTGATGTCAAGACGTTTGCCTTGGAAGACTGGAAACAGGGTCTAGACGCAGCGGCTGACCATGCGGGCATCGGCAAGTATGCCGTCTTCGTTCCACGGGCTTGATCTCTCTTCATCCTCTTGTGATATCCACTTCTCCTACGTTCCATAGGGGAGGGGAGGCAGTGGAATCGCACAGCAAGAGAAGCGGTGATTTGTAGAGGCCGTGGTAGAATACAGCTAGGACATATGTAGCGGGTTCCCTATCGTGATCATGAGTATGGTCTTGGGTGCTCAAATTCCACTACATATCCCGACAGCGAGCCCAGAAGAATGGCTCCATCTGGCAGCTACCATGTTACTTGGGCATGCTTCGGTTCCCTGTTAGGCACAGATGGCATTTACTTAAGGATAAATATCGAGAAGTTAGGCACTAGCACTGCTCCAGGCGCGCAAGTGTTGGCAACGAAGCCTGCAACCGAGCTGTCGACAACACAATCCCTCAAGTCAGCAGACCTGGGATTAAACTAAACCACGAATGAGAAGTAAGATGCATTCCATACAGGGATCAAATTACAAGTGCTGAAATAAGATAGGTATGCTGATGATGCACGAGGGTGAAAATATCGACAATATTAATGCCAGCAATAGGCTTCATGTATAGGGCCCAGGCTAGCCTGCACGAGGCAGTCTGAACATTGGAAATAAACTCGGGATACAGCTTTTCTCAGTAATAATCCAAATCTCCAAGAACATGCTAAATCAACATTGCAGCCCCTCCAACAATTGCCGCCAACCCAGCCAGATAGGCTTGCTGTGTAGCGACTGGTGCCCCATTGTCGGTGCCACTGGTGGTCTCCTGTGAGCTCGAACCCGCGGAAGCTGCTGCTTCTGTCTCCCGAGTCTCAGCTGTGGAAGTGGTGCGCGCAGCGACCGTTGCTTCGCTCTCCTCCTGACTAAGCTTCTTCGCGCCTGCGGTGATGGTGACATGAACCTCCTCCTCTGGGTCAAGCATCGTCACAAAGTTCATCATGCCTCCAGTAGGTTCTCCGTTGACAGTCCCCGTCAACATTACTTGGCATTGCGCTATGCTCTCTTTGACATTCAAATCGCACGAAGCCGTTTGATCACTATGAACCAAGTTAGGGGGGTAGTCGCGAGAATTCGATATAGAACCCACAGGTTGAAGGCGTCAATGGAGGCCATCTCTTTAGCGTCGTATCGAAATGTGTAATCCAAGGTGGAGGAGGCCCATGTTATCGTTTGCCCTTTGATGAGGAAACACTCGGGCGAATCTTCATCACAGTTGAGGGCAAGAGTGGTTGCCCTATCCTCGACGTCGACGACGGAAGCCTCAACGCTGTCTGAGAGGCCGGTGTAGCCTGGCAACCATACTGTTACGGATGTTTGTGCTGTCACGGCGGCAGCTCCGGAGAGGGCAAGGAGAACAAGTGACTGGAGCATTCTGGGTATTTCAGTGTGAGCGAGGAATTGTCCAAGGTGGCGCCTCCGAAATTACTTTTTATATGCGGTGACCGTGAGATTGTGGCAGACATGGGTGTGGCCTCATCTGCGACTCCAACACGCCACTCGTATGCCGTAATTTCGGCACCGGGCACTTCCTCATCTGGAAGCGGCGGGCCGACTCTCATTGGTAGCCATGTGATGATCCGATCTCAAGGCGTGTGTGCCGATGAGTAGATAATATTGCCCTGGCCTGCGTCCAGATTCGACGATAGTGGTCACCCGAACAATAGTCTATCTTTGACTTCACTGTTCGTTCAATGTTTGGCAACTTGCTGCCATCGAGGTCTGTTGAGGGGGCAACATCATGCGCCAAGCTCTGGTCATGGTGGATTATCAAATTCGCTTAAATTCGAATTTGGTTCGGTTAACACTCCATTTGTAATTTTCATGCTCGATTCCCCCCGCTCATTTAAGCTGGCTTCGCTCTCTTCACTGCCGTCATAGCCCTACCGCATCCATCACTTGGCCAAAAGGATTCGAATATCTTTGGCCTATGGCTGCAGCAGTGCTGCTGGCTGCAGCCAAGCTTTGTGTTGGTGTCTCTGTGCCAGCTTCTGTCGCATTCAACCTTCCGCCATTGAGAGTTGCCGCGATGAGGTCGTGGCCGATGTCGAAGCTAATTCCATCTGGATTGTCGATGCCTTCGTCGGAGTCTGGTCGCCAAGTTAGCCCAAAAGATGGAAACTCTTTCACTTGTCTACTTGAGGAGAGACAAAACTCACACCAATCTTGGGTCGCTTCTGGGTGAGGTCCTACCAAGCCGACCCATCCATCACCATAAGCAGTTACTGCCGCAGCTACATCCCCTGACCTTGAATATCTCGCCAGGATTCTTCCTCGGCTCGCATCTCGTAACATCTCATCAAGGCCGGTGATGAGCGACCCCTCTTGGAAGTAGAGCCAGCGATTCTTCTCCGTCTTTCCCGAGACAAAGGTCCAGTCGACCTGAATAACCGTGTCCTTGTCAGAGTTAACTTGCGACTCAGGCTGTTCGCACTCGGAGTCGGTATCAGAGCCACGGGGTAAGAGGCCAAAGCCCGGCGAGTGGCCGGCAAGATACGCCCCGAGACAAAACCCGAGATAGTGTCCGCCCGAGGATACAAAGTCTTGGAGTGGTTTCTTGTACTTCTTGACTCCTCTCCATGCGCCATCGAGATCTGGGTCGAGTTAGCAAATGCTCCTTAGCCAGCAACGGCTGGGAAAAGCAAGGGTAAACGCACCGGGCCCTCCTGGAAATGCATACACTTGAACACCTTTCAGACTGTGCTCATTCACATCTATGTCCTCTTCAGGTCCCGCAAAAGCAACGTTGAACTTCCATGGGGACGATTCCAGCAACTCAGCCACTGCTTCGGGACAGCCCTCACATGCGGCAGGGCCACGGTAGACTAGAGCGTTCAGTCGCGCGCTCTCGGTCACTGCAGCCATGAGCACAGCCAGAGGCAGGAATAGCAAGTTGTTTCGCATCTGCTCGTGCTGAGTCTGGGTGGTTGATGGGTTTAGGTGAGAAGAAGACGGGCTTCAGCGGGATTTATGTGAGAGATGATGCCATTCTGCTCCGTCAGCCTGTCAGCCCGTATTTAATTGGCTTTGCCGTATTCATAGCGTGGATTCACTGCTGACTTTACGCTAGACTCCCCAACATGAGCCACTGATCCAACAAAGTCGTGGTTGGAGGCCTGGCAATCGGTCCAATTCCTCCAATCTTACGCATCCATAGAATAGCTTGCGTTTTTGTCTAGGCAGCAATGCTCATGTTGTGAGGCCGCCGGCTTGAAGGGTTGGTGCCAGTCAGTCTGGTTCTGGCCAACTCCAGAAGGATCGAGGTTGTGCATCTCGCCGAGACTCCTGCGACGGAGCATGGGTTTCTCACGCCGAACTTGAGTCATTTTAACGTTGAGTATAGTGGCTTGAATAAGGCAATATTCAATACTGCTTTATTAAGTCGAATGAAAAGGACAGTCCGAATGGGATACCCGAACAGTCAGCACCGCATACCGTGGTCCTAGGCTACATGATTCCGTCTGCTTCAGGATCAACTGAGATGTGCCACTGGTCGCCCACTCTAAAGCCAGTGGGAAACGGATCGGTGGGATCGAGAACGATTTGCTTGTAGCTGGTGATCCACGCCCTCCCGTCTACCGTCGGCAGCACTGCCTCGAATTCTCCAACCTTTGTTGTCCCTCGAATGCGGCTCATAAATTCAGTCCCAATGATACTCTTGTGTCGAAATGTTTCACCGGCTTGGAGTTGTCCTCGGGCGTGGAGCTGAGCCAGTCTTGCGCAGGTCCCTGTTCCACATGGGCTTCTATCCAATCTGCCAGGAGAAACAACCACAGTGTTCTGGGCAACCTCTCCATCATGTGTATCCCGCACTGGCTCGGTGATGACAATGTTGGTGTTGCCCCGAATCCCCGAATTGTCTGGATGCACTGGCTCAAACTGGGCGGCTGCAGCAAGCTTGACACGCTGTCCCAGCTCCACGAGATTTGGGCCGTATTTATGATCGAGGGTGAGCCCCAGTGACTCTGCCTTGACAATCGCATACCACATGCCGCCCCAGGCAACGTCCACTGGCACAACGCCGAGCCCAGGTACGCTGACTTGCAAGTCCAGCTTGGCCACGAAAGCCGGCACGTTGTCAAAAGAGACAGACTTGCACTTCCCTCCCTCGCATCTGGCCGTCACACCGACGAGGCCTGCTGCTGTGTCAAGGTGGATGTTGGTGATCGGTTCCTTCATGGGAATCATGCCCGTCTCGAGCAAGACGGTGGCTGTGCATATCGTGTTGGAGCCCGACATGTGAGCATACTCCTCGCTCTCCATGATCAAGAAGCCGGCATCTGCGCGGGGATCGCAGGGAGGCAAGACGAGGTTGGTGTTCATTGATGATCGGCCACGGGGTTCGTTGAGCAGCAAAGATCGCAAGTCGTCGCCTTTTGTGAGGAAGTGCACCAGCTTGTCGTACATGGTCTCGCCGGGAACATCCAGGACACCCCCGATGATGACATCCCCGACCTCGCCTTCGGCGTGGCAGCCGACGATGGAGATGGTTCTCCGAGACTTCATTGGGGTAGATTGGGTAGGTTTCTGGTAGGGGATGGGTTGCCTGGCGACTGGACATCAGCAGCGCAAGTCATGATTTATATACATTTATTTACGCACGATTACGATGTAGGTGCAAGAACAGTTCCATCCACGATCGGTAATCAATTCCGGTGAATGCATGAGATAGGCCTCTCTACGTCGTCGCGGTGGCCTGCCTGATTCGTTCATGGACAGCAAACGCCAATCCAGCGTGAGGCTAACCATTAGCTCTTCGCCAATTCCATTCGTCAATAATTTGTCAACTAGAAGACACCTAGGCCATGAGGTTGTGCTTTTCCGCTGGTTGCGCTGGTTGCAGGTTTGCCGTTTAGGAATATAGTTCCTCCTCAGCTGAATAAAAATGGAATACCTTCGATGGCTTTACCCTGTATTCTTGATCATCCTGGTGAGCTCGTCGTTGCGATATTTGAAATATTTTGAAAAAGAATTCTCAAGGAAGTCGACCCTGAAGCAGTATCCAGTGGTGAGGGTTACGAGGTAGAATTAATCTATACCCAACAGTGCCTTTATTCCTTCAATCAGCAGCCAGATATGTCTCCAAGTTGAAAGGATACGACTAACATTCGATCTCGGTCATTTTACAGGCACCAAAACTCAAGCGTGTCGAAGTCGAGTTCCACCACTAGGTTCCAGAGGAACCTCCCTTATTATTTATTTAAACTGGTTGATTTGCCCACACGACAACTAGCATCCCCGGCTGAAATGGCCAGCTAACCCCGGTTAATAACAAAAGAACCTTCAGAGTTTCCAGGGAAGTCCTCGCTTCAACAACGCTCGGCGAGAACTCGGCGGCAGGGAACAAAGTCCACTTCCCCGCACGACGATCCCAATATCCTTGTCCGCGAGCGACGGGGAAACACCGAGAGTTCTCGCTGATATCATTCAGGTAAAGCGCGCCAATGACGTCTCCGACAGAAACCTGGGGTTCTTAGTCGGGGCGGGGCATCCAGGTGAGCCTTTACCGCAACGTCCCCCGCCGACTTCACCTAAAGCTACGGTCGACACGCGCGCCACTCATCGTTGTTGCAGTTCATGCGGCCCAATCCTACGTCAGAAGAAAATGGAATTTCACCTGGTTGGCGGAGGTTGGGGTAACATGCGATGACGAGGACCGCGCCTATAAAGCCCAAGGTTTAGGCATGTCCAGACTCAACCGCAGACACAAGCTCCATCTTGACTGTGCAGCCATGTTGTTGAATAAGAGTCTCATTGGTGTCCTCGCCTCCCTCTCGTGGGCCGTGGCCGACAAGGGTCCCGACAAGGATGGCAAATACTGGATCTCTGGAGACGGCATCCAGGCTGCCTTTATCCCCTACGGCGCCTCCATCACGGACCTCTTGATCAATGACCAGTATGGCATCGCCAGGGACATCGTCGCTGGCTTTGACAACGCCAGCCACTACAGCATCGACGAGGCTCATCCGCACTTTGGCGGAGTGCCCGGTAGATACGCCAACCGCATCCGCAACAGCACCTTTGAGATTGACGGCAAGAAGTACAAGGTCGAGCCAAACGATAACCCGACCCCGGAGTCTCCAGATGGCGCAGACACACTGCACGGTGGACCTGACGGCTGGGACTATCGCAATTTCACCGTCGTCTCTCATACCAACTCCAGCATCACCTTCTCCCTGGTCGACCCAGACGGCAAGGAGGGTTTCCCTGGAGAGGTGGTCTCATACGTGACTTACACCCTCACGGGGCTGGACTGGGACATCAAGATCGTGGCATTGGCGACGACCCATAAGACGCCCATCATGCTCACCAGCCACACGTACTGGAACCTCGACGGCTTCTCCAACAACGAGACGAACACCATCTTCAACCACACGCTGCATATGCCCTACAGCGGCCAGCGGGTTGCTGTCGACAATATCCTGATTCCAACAGGCGAGATCATCCCCAACTCCAAGGGCTCCGTCAACGACTTTTGGAGTGCTCCCAAGCAGATTGGGTCCCAGCAAGATGACCCTGAGCTGAAGAACAACTGCGGTTTCAACTGCACGGGATACGGTATGTCTCCTCGGCTCTGTTGGTCCAATTACTAACCTGTCTAGACAACTGCTACACCGTCAACCGAGAGCAGCTTGGCAAGTACAACTGGCGCACCGAGGGCCCTGTGGCCACTCTGTCCTCGGCCTGGTCCGGCATTCAGGTCGACATTTACTCGGACCAAGACGCCTTCCAGATGTACAGCTGCACTCAGCAGGACGGGACCATGCCTCTGAAGAAGACGCAAGGACTCGACGACGACCCTGACTTTCCCCGGACTATTGCCAGGTATGGCTGTGTGGTCATGGAGGTGCAGGACTACATCGACGGCATCAACCATCCTGAATGGATGAGGGACAAGAAGCAATTTTTTGAGCCCGGGGGTGATCCCTACGTTCTACAGGCCAGATATAGCTTTAGTCTCAAGGGCAAGTCGTCTAAGTGAGCGGTTGGGCTTGGCTTTTATGTAGCGTGGTAAACCCAGTTATGCGTTTATTAGACATCCAGTACCTGCACATATCGACCGTGACCAGATATTTCGTCGATTAAATTCATCAAATTAATCTGAATGCTTTCTATGTCACCGTAAGCCGGCGGTGCCTATATTCTGCATCCCCGTCAGCTGACTTGTGTAAGTCATGCAGTTGTCCCGAGGCATGTTAGACACAATTCGACTAACGAAGCTAATTGGTATATAATTCCCATCATCATTGCTGATAAAAATTCTATATGTATATCATGACTAAGGGATTACATTAATGAATGGCAATTTATATTACCCCTCGATTAGATCCTCCATTCATGGCATCATTCTTGATCATACGTCCATCTGGTACTCATCCTTCCATGTCATTATTCTCCATCGTGATTCATTAATAAGTGTAGACCTGCTCAGGTCCAAGGTTGCCGTACTGCCCCGAGCCAAAGGGAGATGAGGGGGTGACCTCCTGGCCGTTGACATCAGAGACGCCAAACCAGGCCAGCTCCTTGCCCTTGACAACTGTGACGACAGCAAAAGCTGGAGCAGGCTCGGTGACGTATCCCCAGGAGACCTTGAAGTTGGAACCATCAGTGCAGGGCTGCTCGGACCAGCTCTCCGTCGCGGCATCAGCTCCTGGCATACGGATCACCGTGCATCGCTCAGTCTTGCCGTCAGCCTTAATGGCAAAGTTGTAGTCGCAGCCACTGTTATCCTCGCCACAGTATCGGGTAAGATCGAGGATAGACCAAGTCTTGCCGTCGACTAAGATGGGGTTGGGGTAGGTAGGGGCGCCAGATCCGGAGTCAGAGGTGGGAGCAGCCGTGGGAGCAGCGGTCTCGGAGACGGCAGGATAGGTAAAGTAGGAGGAAGGACAGGACCCCGGGTGAGCAGGGTTGCAGCCTCCAGGAATGCCGGGAATGGGAGTAAAGGTCTCCTTGGCACCGGTTTCGGTAGTGTAGGTGAAGTAGGACGATGGGCAAGATCCGGGGTGGGCGGGATTGCAGCCGCCAGGGATTCCAGAGACAGAGGTAGAGGTCTCCTCAGCCAGAGGAGGCTCAGTCGTGTAGGTGAAGTACGACGAAGGGCATGAGCCAGGATGAGCAGGGTTACAGCCGCCGGGAATCTCGGTCTTGGTGGGCTGAGCCAACGATGCGGTGGCACTGGCGCAGTACTCGCGGTTGCGAGCATTGTCCTCGCCCACGCAGGCCGTCAGGGCGCAAGAGCAAGCAACCTCTGGGGTTCCGGCTGCAATGCAAGCCTTGTAGGCATCCTGGCACTCATCGCGACGGGCGAGAGGGGCAGCGGAAGCAGCCGAGGCCAGGGCGAGGGCAAAGATGAGGTTGTTGATCATGTTGAAGACTTGAAGCTGAGTGACTTTTGAAGATTGAATGAGAGGTGTTGAGATTGATGATGCAGATGTGTTTGGGGGTGATGATTGACCTTATATATCTTGTATTCAAATCCATTATAGGCTCAACTTCTCGTATCCTACGACTCTACGGGGCGGAATGATCAAAACTCTAGCCTCCCGCATTCACGATCTTCTCAGCCATTTTCCACGCACAAGCTGCAAGTTTGACAGCCCGAGTAGCCTGGGGGATGATATCATCGCCTTCTAGCGTAGAAGTGGCCCCAGTTTTGCTGGCCAGGACGGCGAGGGTCGAGTGAAGTTGAGCAAAAAAGGACCTCCGAGCACAACCCATTTGACGTCAGGATCATGCTGAAATAGACTCTACTTGGGCATTGACCAGACCCGTACCAATCGCCCCAACCAAGACCCTTCAATCTTAACCGTTGCTGGCTAGGCCTCAGCTGCCGACGAGCCGATCAGCCCGGTCCCGCCGTCCCGCCAGCCTCTTGATCGGCGCGGCTCCACTAATACGAGCCCGAGAAGCTTCCAGCCTCTGCTCTCTCCCGGCCGAGTCGAAGCAGTCTTGATCGGGTAAGGACGACGTTGATTGAGTTTGGCCAAGATTCCAACCACCTCGGCGAGACGGGATATTGGTTAATCTTCAGCTTTCTCGCGGTTGGCAGAGTCCAGCCGTCAGAAGACATTCCAGTAAAGAATGCTAGATCTCGACGTGAAGCAGAACCCGACCTCAGTGCCGGTAAACACGTCCATGGAATCTTGCAGATAAGCGGCAGATGGGGGCGCGGAATTGAAGATAAACTACGTGGCTGTGGCGTACTCGGCTAGCAATGAGCTATGCTGAAGATAATTAGCCGCATCAAACGCCGAAACATTCGATTAGTAGACCTCGTATCCATTGCCACCTTGGGTCGAGGCTTTCAAGAACGACAAACTCATGCGGATGAGCCAGCCCTTGCCATGGCTATTTCGAGAAGCACAGAAACCTAGGCGCCTTGTCAGCCCATATGATAAGCTTCATTGAATCACCTGTCTACCAAGCCAGACCAACCTCTTTCCTCTCAGCATCATGATCATTGCAACTGACAGAAAGTCAGCCGAGTCTAAGTTCGTCCTAAGTAGAAATCCAGACGCTCTGGCGAGAGCAGTCTGATTGCTCCAGAGGATGCGATGCAAACCTGCCTTCACATAAGCTTTTCGGAGCCTGCAAGTCACTCCAAGATTAGTCCTTTTCTATTACTGTACTGTAGTGATAACACTCGTGTCAGTGAAACTTGTACAAACTTGGTATTTTCCATGACACTTTACCAGTGGTGGGTAATGAGTTGCCCTCTGGATAACCGTAACAAGATGGACGCAACTTTGGCAGCCAAACCTCACTTACGAAGCTGCAAGATTGCCCTGGAACACAGCCGTAGCCTGCGGCTCGTGTTAGACAAATTCAGTAGTCTAGTTAAACAACAGCATGTGAATAATCTCAGAGTTGAATTCTGCTAAGCATTGGAACAGTATGGCTTTGTGAATGTGCTCAGCATTTACGGCCTGTTCAGCAGCATCGGTAACACATAGTCCGGCACAACTGGCCAACTCATTCTGTATGAGATACATTTATATGTCCTAGACCACGCGGGATCTCCACGCCTAGTGTCGGGAATCGGACTTGATCGCGGTAACTCCGTTTGTGCGGGGAAAGGTGCCGCCCGGATCAGGATTCCGACTCGGAACTGCTGCCGATTCCCAGAGTTATATCGGAATGGAGCCCGGCGGAGCAACTCTGAACTTCCACAACAACCTACAGCAGACACATAGCAGAGTCTCAAAATGGTTGAAGTCAAGCAGTATCACCTCTTCCCAACGGATCTCATCCCCAACTCCCCACGGCCTCTTCTGCACTACAAGAATGTCCTAGCCAAGAGGTCAAACACATCCGATTGCGACCCCGCCGAGGTCTGGGACATGTTCACCAAGAACCAGTGGAAAGTCGAGTGGATATTCCGATACGGCCCAACACAGCTATCTCACTACCACTCCCGAGCACACGAGTGCATGGCAGTCCTCTCCGGCACCGCCACGATCCGGTTCGGCGTTGCAGACACGTCGGAAGATCTGGACGAGAACACCCACGGCTACGCCTGGGAGGATGGCGGTATCGAACTGCAGGGAGAGGCCGGCGACGTCTTCATCATCCCGGCCGGCGTGGCACACAAGACACACAACACCCAGCCCGAAGCCGAGTTTAAGCTCCTGACGCCTGGAACAGGACACGGCATCGAGGCAGAAGACCCGAGGAAGGCGTTGTCTGAAATCAATCTATCTGGCTACACGATGATGGGAGCTTATAGCGGCGGCGAGTGGGACTTTGTCAAGAGCGGGGGAGACTTTGAAAGGGTGTGGTCCGTTCCGAAGCCAAAGTACGACCCTGTCTTTGGAGATTCGGATCAAGGGCTTTCAAGGATATGGCGAGGAAGTGGAAGTGCGCAGTCTCGTCTTTAGTTGGTATAGGCCACAACGGGAACATCACCTGTCGAATACAGCTCCTAGAGAACGACTCATTGCTCTATCTTGGCTGGGGCTTGAAACCTGAATCCATCAGCGGAGGATAAAGGCAGAGCAGTGTGGATAGCTAGAACCTCCGTACGCCCATTGTCCGAAAGGTAATGGAGGGCCTAAGATCTCAAATCCATCAGCTTACAGCCGAGTTTCCCAGCTAAGCTCTCTCATCAGCCCTGTCGATGTTCCTCTCCTCAACTTTGTCATATTGATCTATGACGTTCTCCTCAACCGTCTCATGAAACACGTCGACCTCCGTCGAAGCAAACTTTCTAGCACTGACACGTCTCTCAAACAGGACATCCAGCTCTGCAAAGGTTCGTCCGTTCGGTTCGGGCAGCCGGAAAAAGGTGTAGACAATGCAGAGGAAGCAGATTCCACCCTATTGACGTAAGTTGCATCCTATGAGACAAAGGGCTAGCTTACCCAGAAGAAACCCGTAAAGTTGCTCCAGTCCCATTCCGTAGGGTTCAGCATGTGTGGGACCAGCACAGCGTTGATGATTCCAACGACATTGCTGTATGCAAGTCAGCAACTGTCACAAAACCCGAAAGGAGACATACTAAAGCATGCGGCCCAGCGCAACGGTCTTGATCTGGAGCCTTCGGGATGACAATTCGCCCACTAGAGAGTAGCAAACGGTGCCAACAGACAGCTGATAGAAGAGAGCCCAGACGATCATGATGCTGCCGGTTGCCAGCGACGCCTTGTCCCTGCTCGACTCGGGGGCGAGGCCGAGGAAGCCAAGGATGAAGAGCATGGCACAGAGGCCGCAAAGACCGTACAAGTAGAGCGACCGTCGGCCGATTCCGGCAGTCATGAGACCCCAAGCACCAAAAACGCCCACCATATTGATCGCATATTGACCAAGGGCGAAGGAGTAGGCATGCTTTGTCGATAGGCCAGCCTGCTCGAGGAAGTAGGTCGAATAGTTTGAAAAGGAGTTGCCGCTCAGGTTCTGCATAGCCCACGTCATGCAAACGATTTCCGTCCGACGCAGATCGACGCCCTTGAAGCAATCGAGATACGAGGAACCAGCCGTCATTTTCTCCTCGAGGGCTGTGGTATGAACCATCATAGCGACGGTCTCGTCGGCGTTGAAATCAGTCTCGCGGTTCAAGCTTGTGAGTCTCAAGAGGGACTTTTTGGCATCCCCAGTGCGCCCCTTGCGCACCAGCCACCAGGGAGACTCTGGCGCAAAGTAGAGCCCGATAAATAGAGGGAGCGGCCACATCCACTGGAGGCCATACGGGATGCGGTATGCCCACTCGTCTTGGCGGTCAATCATGGAGTAGATTACCCCGATGCCGATTTCCTGACCTAGCCCCCAGCAAAAGTTGATATAGGTCGTCAGATAGCCTCGGAGGGCAACAGGGCAAACCTCCGAGGCGTAAGTGATACAGATGGTTTGGAAGATGCCCCACGGGATACCGCACAGGATTTCAGCTGCCAGGAGCGTCTCGACGTTTTGCGCGGTGAAGAACAAGGTGATGAAGGCCGTCAGCCAGACGAGACACGCCATGATGGTGTACCGGTAGCCAAAGCGTTCAGACACCCATCCGTTGATCAAGAGGCCTATGATGGAGCCGCAGTTGGCACCCTGGATCGTCAGTCTTGGGAATTGACGGCACCATGCCACTCACGTTGCTGAGACCGCTCTGCCAGGCAGCCGAGACCTGATAGTCGCCATCCTTGGTGAGGTTGCCAAACTTTCTATTGAACTGAGGGAACGCATCTGAGCGGTTAGTCGGGTTCAAGGAAGGCCGGCAATGATGCTCACAGAAGTTGTTCACCAGGCTAATGTCATAGCCCTCCATCACAATACAGGTAGAAATAAACAGACTCCAACCGATAGCCTTTGGATACAGTCTGATGCCCTGCAGGAGGGTCATTTTCTGCTCCTTCTGGGCAGCGGATCGCGCATGGTCAATGACATTGGCGTGCGTCTTGCTGGGATCGGAGCCGTCGAGGCCTTGGCTCGGAGCCGGCGTCGGCGAGACCTGGTCTTTGTCTACCATGACTACAAGATGCAATAACAAAGGGGGACTGTGCTGCACTGCTGAAAATGAGGAGGAGAATCCGGGGCCCCAGGTTTTCTTATCCCGAGGAAGCTGGAGAGATCGACAAGGACCACCATGCCGTGTCCCGGTTGAAAGAGCAGTCTTCAGGCGGGGATCCCTGGCGGCGGGGATCCTTGCCCGTTTCTGACTGAGGAGGGGGAGACATGTAACCCAGGAAGGATGTTCAGTGGACAGATGAAGCAGGCATTCCTTGTTCGCGAGAGTTGGACGCAGTACGTACGGTGCCATCCGAACCATTGCCGCCAATTGAGCAGCATGAGATGAGCCCATAAGTACTACGCAGTCGCCCACCGCCAGTCGCTTTAATTGAGCCTGGAAGCCGGAGGGGCCTCGGCAATGGGGTAGAATATGCAACCAAGCAATCATACAGTTAAAGGAGCACAATGGCCTAGCATCAGGCAAACTCCTGGCATCGCTCGCGAGTCATGGAGGTTAAGTGTTCAAGCACTGAAGGTTGAAGGAGCCCCCATTCAGATTAGTGTCATGCGCCAATGTCGAACAGGACCGATCACTGTACTGTATTGACCGGCTGAGGGGGAGGGAACTGAGGAACTTTGGCTTCCCCTCTCTTGGCCTGTGGACTGACGGTTTGCCGCGTTAAGAGTCAATCCCTCCAACAGCTGCAGTTCACTTCCCCTCCTCCCCAGACCACAATCATGCTGCATCGCGAACAGGGTACGATTGAACACACACCATTCGTTCATTTCCTCGGCGGATTTTCTCCCCACCTCAGTTTCTGTGTCACATGGCTCCCCCGGTCAATACCCTTGTCGAGGATTCAGCGCCATTCGAGCCAACGTTAACGTTTCACCACAAGTCGCCCATGTTCCTGACTGGGATCGGACGACCATTTCGACTGCGATCCCAGACCGCAGACTAGTAGACATACTTGAAGTACTTGTTCTCCAAGTCCGTCTCGTCAAGCAATCCCCTGTGCCATGCCTGCTCCTCATTGCCCGGCGAGTGCTCCTCCTTTCTTGACCGGTTCCGAGTCCAAAATAGCACCCAGAGGCTGACAAGGCAGACCACCTGCACCGCGATGCAGAAGAACATCATTCCAACGCCGAGAGGGTAGAATGGCTCCTGCTCGGTCCTGAAGAAGAACGGGCCCACAAAGTTGCCCAGGCAGTAACCGATGAGTAGCATCGCGTTTGTGGTGATTTTCTTGGTGTGCCCAGCCGTGTTGGCAGTGGCTACAGACATGCTGAGAGTTCCGGTTGCGGTATAGGTAAAGGATATCCAGAGACATGCGAGGCGGGCGTAAGAGTTGTCTTGGTCGATAAGGCGAAGACCAAGGACGGCCCCGAGGAACGGGACCAGGCCGAGCAACATGATCAGAATCCGGCAGTTGTTGAATCGTGTTGCAGCGTAGCTACGTCCATCAGCAGTAATCCAAGGTCAGCGTCGGCATTGCATACCAGGCAAGGAGACAGGCTGTCATCTGAACAGCCCCAGAAGGCATCTGATATAGAGTAGTTCGCAGGGTGCTGAAGCCAGCTCCTTTAATGATGAGGCCTTGGAACTATCGATCGCGTGTCAGTGAACCCAGATCAGATGATACGTGCTGGAAACTCACAGTAGACAATCCTCCATTTGGTGAATTCCCGGTGAGAGCAAAGCCGAACAAGAGCCATGTCTTCACATCCAGCATGGCCTCTCGGAATTGCTTCATCTTGAACCGTCGGTTCTCGATGCCCGTTGCATTATCCTTGACCCGCGATACAGCAAGCCCCTTCTCCTCCTCGGTCAGGAACTTGGCCCGCATCGGAGCTCCAGGGAGCACGAACCAGAGGAAAATTCCCCAGACAAAGGTGATGGCTCCCCAGATGATAAACAAGACACGCCAGGAGGAGAGCGACGACTCGACATGTCCGATGCCAAAGCTGGCAATGCCGGCAATGATGTACCCGATACCAGATGACCCGATCCAGATGCCCATCCGCAGGGGCTGCTCGGCTCTCGTGTAGTACATGCTAAAGATGAGCATGGTACCCGGCTGGATGGCAGCCTCGAACGCTCCGAGCAGAGTGCGCACGGCAGCCAAGCTTCCAAAAGACTGGACTGCGCCGTGGCACATCAGAACAGTGCCCCAGATGACAACCTCCATGTATTGTTAGCGGTCTGCCGAGGAAGGGCACTAGGGAGCGACATACAGTAGAGGCCATGTAGTAGTTGATGGGCAACCGCTGCAGTAGCATGCTTGTAGGAAACTCCCAAATCATATACCCCAGGTAGAAGATGGCACCAGTCCACGAGAACTGTGTTCCCACGAGGCCAATATCTTCGCGCAGTCCAAAGACGGCCGCATAGCTGATGGTGTTCTTGTCGATGGCTTGGAGGGCGTAGGTCAAACAGAGAAGAGGCATCAATCGGAGGTCGATTTTCCACCTCAGAGACCGCGCAACCTCTGGGCTGATTTCCTCACCATCAACCTCACGGTAAAGGTTCAATGCCTCGGCGGTTGAAGTGTCATCGATGAGTCCCGCCTTCATCGATCCCAGCGTGGGCGCAGCGTTGTTCTCGGTCTTTTCCTGAGACATGGTGAGCGCAGTGAGAAAGGTTACCGATGAGTCTCCGCGTTGGGATCCCTGGGGGTTAAAATATTGCGACCTCCGCAACCGATCTCGGAGAAGATAGTCCTGGGATATTACACCAGATTGATAACACTGCGACCCTGCCACTGGGCGTCAAAAATAATCAGTCAGATTGCCCGCGAAATCTGATGGACAGCTACTCTTAGAACTTTTGTCACCCTACAGGCCTGCAGGGATCAGCACACTCCCCATTCTTATCAATCAGTAGCTTTCGGACGGTAACATTCAGGATCCTCTAAACGTGGGAAATCCCGCCAGCTCTGGCGATCATTGCTGGAAATTGCCGATCCCGTGATTGCATCCCGCGAAGATGGGGCCGATCTGCAACCGCTGACGGAGATAAATGCCGCATCTTCAAGGGTATTGACCATTTACATCGTCCGGTACTTCGACTGGCAGTACTTTGGCCAGGTTCATGAATGTTGGTCCACAATATTAAGCTTGCTTGTTGGTTCGCCACGGCTTGCTCCATGAACCAACGGGTAGATTATCTCCTCGGCTGCTGAGAGGCTCCTTGATACTCGCCCTGGGCTTCCATGTTCCCATCTTATCTAGCATAGCGCATTGTGCCGTAAACTTGCATGCCTTCAACACTCATGACATGCCAGCTATTGGCACTTGGCCGAGCCCAATGTAACCAGAAACGGAGAAGACCAGTTTCGGGCGGTTGGGAGCACAAGGTCCAGGTATGGGTATGGAACAAGGATGGTTGGCTGCCAGGACATGTCACTGGACAGAACGAACCTCTGTTTCAGTACCACCTGATTAGGGCGTCGCATTTGCAAACAAGGCTGTCGAATATTTGAGTGCTACCGCGTCTCCTGAGTTCGCACCGTACGATTGGCCTTCGGTTTCATGGAAAGACAGATAAATATGGCTTGAGGGTACTTGGAATGTCGAAAAGCTGGCTGCTCGACGACGCCGCAGGAATTGCCGCCCAGTCAGACACAAGACATCATATTCCTTCAGTCTCATTCCCATAGTGCCCTGGATATGTGCGGCCACTGAATATTCCATGCCCCCAAAGAATATTGCCTGACCGTTGTGCTATCCTCTGAGTCTAACCACATCACACTAAGATTCAACAGTATGAGTTGCTCATTCAGGAGGGATTTCAACGAGTCGCATTCTGCCGTGTTGCAGGTTTGAGTAAAGAAAAGTCATGGTGATAGTCAGATAATAACCATCCATTCAGCCTCTTGTACATGTCCATGCAATACTTGTGGATAGATTCAACTGAAAAACACTAGTTTAAAGCTATATTTCGTAGTTTCGTAACCTGTTTATGCATTCTGTGGGCGAAATGATCCAAAACCCGTAGCCGACCATTCCATTAACATGCACTCATACCGACATGCTTGGCAGGCTTGCCACATAAGACTCCGAGACCAGACCTCTATATCTCACGAACTCGCCTCATCTTAAGATTCTATTATGAAACCGGCCTGCGTTGCTCCGAGAATTCTTAGGAGTGAATGAAAGGGAACACTATGGACAGCAATCACCTTTGCTCAAGGCCGTGCCCAGGTAACATGGCACCTTACGTCGCGCCATCTCTTGCACGCTGCCGTATTTGAGCCCATGTTGGCCCCTGCAGAACAGAGAGGTAGCTTGCGGAATATATTGGGGGCGTGGGAGGATTCCAAGCACCTGGACATAGTAAAGTAAGTCCAGATATCAGTTGAGAGTTCAGAAACGAATCAATGCAGGTGTGGAGGTCGTAATGTTCTTGTTCTGTACAATTCGAGACACTCCACCTCTGATCAGCCTTATCTCCTCCAGAAATCTACCGTGATAACGTCTTCTGCTGCTTATCAAACGTGTCTTTAGGCTCACAAGTCGCATTATCCACTACATGCCTCAGTGCCTTTCACAACCCCGCATAGAAGTTCCTTTTACTCCCTATCACCAAGGCCAACTCGGGTTGTAGTATCTGAATTCTTCCCTCTTGTCTGAGATCACATAGGGCCACTCCCGCGCTGATCACATCTCACAAGCGTATCGAGGACCCAGAGTTCGTCAAAGTACATTCATCATAAACAATTTGGCTACTCTAGGCAAGCTAAGTCTAAGCAAGCTGCATGCATCATTAAAAGGAATGCTAATTAATGGCAATTGCCTTGGTCACTTTTCGCTTTTCCCCCACCACCGTTCTTAGACAGCAATCTCCGTCGCGAGATTGTGATTGGCGTCCTCCTTCTTTCTGCTGCAGCAGTCCACGGCTGTGCAGAAGTTGATGTCGTCGGCAGTGGCCGTGGCGGACTTGGGCAGAACCTGCTGGGCGGGCCAAATCTCCTTGTTGGCGGCCTGCTCCTTCTTATGGTGTTCTGTGACGACGTCGCGCACAGTCTTCTGGAAGTGGAGGGGGCCCTTTTCCATCTCAGGGTGAAGCTCGCCGTTGACAAAGATGCCGGCGTTGAGGTTCTTCTGGGTGTTGATGCAGAGGTACTTGTCCTCGGACATGATACGCTTGTACATGTCGCTGATGAGGTTGAAGTCCTCGTCGGTGGCGTTCTTGTGGCGGTAGACCTCATATCGCATGACAGACGTGGTGGGGCTGGTAGGGGTGAATCGCTGCATGAAGAAAAAGTTGGGTCTTGGTAGGTTAGCCGTGTTCAGTTCAGGGGAGAGTGCTGCACTTACGAGACGTTGCAGGAGGCGTTGGGCCAGAAGTAGGTGGTGGCGATGCGGAAGCCCTTCTCGATCTGGTCTGGTCGCTGGGCACCGTAGTGCTGGATGTGGCCGTCCTTGGTCTTGACGTAGTAGGAGTTGAGGTCGGCAATGGTGGGGATGTCGGGGTGGGCAACCTTGCAGTGGTAGCACTCGTTGTAGTTGTCGGCGAGGATCTTCCAGTTGAAGGCGCCCTCCATGTCCCAGGTGTGGTCAAAGGCGTATTCCTCAAAGTTGTAGTGCTCGAACCGGGGCTGCTCGTCGACGCCGTCAAAGTCGTCGGTCCAGGCAACCTCGGGGGTCTCCTTGGCGTCGAGGTTGACCCAGATGAAGCCGTTCCTGTCGATGTGGACGTGGATGGGGAAAAGACCGTTCTTGGACTTGTCAAAGCCCTCGAGGTCCTGGTAGGCAGGGGCCTTGGCGAGGTTGCCGTTGAGGCCGTACGACCAGCCGTGGTACTTGCAGGAGAAGAGGAGGCTGTTGCCCTTGTCCTCTGTCACAACGGGAAAGGCGCGGTGTCTGCAGACGTTGTGGAAGGCGTTGATGTTTCCTTGGCGGTCCTTGACGATGACGAAATCATAGCCGGCGGCGTCATATCGCACCCAGTCGCCCGTGTTGGGGACGCGGTGCTTGTGGGTGGTGAGAAGCCACTTTCGGGAGAAGATGGCTCGGCGCTCAAGTTCGTACATCTCCTGGGAGGTGTACCACGAGGCGGGCAGGGCCCGGATGGGCTTCTTCTCATCCTCCGCCGCAGGGGCAGAGGTGCCAAAGTAGTTCTTGAGGAATGACATTGCAAAGGGGTTCAAAGACAAGTCTTGATGGAGATAAGGGGCTGACTGTAAAGTCTAAACTTGGTCTTGGATGATTGAACTTTGCTCTGGAGCTGCTGTTGAACTACACTTTAACCCGGAGACGTCTGTCCTTCTAAATAGCTATCGCGACCTTGTCTTGATACGGCATCCAGCACACCATGTCCGTCTCTTGCACCGGTAATCGATTTCTTGCACCCGATACCGATGACAGATTGGGATGCCCGTCGCCATCAGGTGGCCAGCTCCAACGGTGCTGTGCCGGTCACCTGATCGGGCGAGATCCCGTCGGGGCCGGTTTTTTTTTATCGACCACCAGCTACTCCGTGCTGCCCGGGCGTGTTCGTGGCGAGCGGGGAGCTAATCTCATCCCCCACCCCCGCACCATCAGGTCCCCAGAGGCCCCATCACGCATCTAGATTTGTTCGTGATCCTGGGACGCCGCGTCGTTCGTCACGCGCCCCTCTACGCAGGCGACGTGTCAAAAGCCCGGGCGTCCAAGGTCCGGGATGAAAGACCCCGGCTTGCGATAACTTCATGCTGTCTTCTTTTCTTCTCCGTCGCTTCCGTGGACCGTGGCACCCAAAAATAACAGCCGGCCGGCAACTGACCGCCAGCCCTGAGCCCTGCCGGAAAGCCCTGCTGATAGCCCTGGGTGCCGTGATAGGAGGTATCTGGCGCCCTGATTGCGCGTACAAGGGTCAAGCCTGCAGAATCCTTCATGGTAATCTCTTGTCAATCTCTAGAATCCCATATCTAGAGATTAGGCGGCCATCAGATCCGACGTGGCTGGTCGAATGAAGCTCCCACATGGAAGCCAAAGCCGTTGGAGTGTGGTCCAGGGCCGGGTTGGGATGGTCGGGTATGCAAGTCGTGTCTGACTGCAACTCAAGTAGGAACAGCGCGGTTTTTTGCTTGGGCATCCAGAATTCCAGATGAAACATTCAGCCTTTGTCTGATATGGACAAGTTGAGCCGCAGGGTCGACTTACCGCATACGGCTAGTCTGAATGTTATCTGTGGCTTCCCCGCTTTGCCAAGGCCAAGGAACGGCCAAGAAAAGCTTAATAGTGTAGGGTAGGCGCAGGCGCTGGAAGCCTGAGGAAGGAGCGAGGACTGTCAGTAAGAAGACCCCAAGACTTTGTGACTTGAGTTCTTGAGTTTAATGATATTGAACGACATATAAAATGTATTATTGATATTCTATGAATTGGTTATTTGTGAGACTGGTTAGAATTGGGGTCTTCTTGTTCCAACGCGTCTTGTGATCAACTGCCGACGCAGGTTGCCAGCCTTATCAGCTCACCGCTCTGGGATCTGCGAAGAGTCAGAAGACGAGGCACGGTCGCACCCATGATAACCACAGGGTGACCAAATTAGGATCAATATTGCTATCGTGCACGGGCTGGATGTGAAGAAATGATGGGTGCGAGGTTCCAACCCAGGCCGTGTCGTTATTCCTGATCTATTGCCTTGCGATAGTTGATAGCACAGAGCTTGGGGTGCTGCATCTAAGGCACGAGCACGGGAAGGATATATCTTATTCCAGGGCTATCTTATCGACGTATCAGCATAAGTCCTGGGTTGACCTTGACCTCTTTACAGCAGCATAGGCTAGATTTAAGGTTGAGACGGCTTGCATCAACATATTTTGCCTGCAAATGCACTAAATATTGGTAGCCACTACGTGCTGTGAACTCAAAAAGCCCGTATCTTGATGTCAACTGAGTTGATGGAATTGTGAGTTTGCGTTGCACACTCTCCTCCGCGCATCGCAGCAACATTCTTCACATTATAACAGCAGCCCTCAATTATTTTCTCCACAAGGTCCAAATCTCTAGAGCCAGTCGTTGTAGAATTAATAGCCTCTGGATTGTCCCGAAATTGCTGTGTGAAGGACAGAGAACTAGACGGGGTCACCAGGCAAGATCAAACCGCCTACCCTAAGGCGACATCCCTCTGGAACACTTCTCTTCTGTAGACACTAATTTATTTGGGGAGATTTCGTCTGCAGGTGAAAACTAGGAATAGAGGTTCTAAAAGTCCCCGCGATTGTCTCTATTGGAAGATGCCTGTGTCATTTCCCGCTGAGTGTCTGGGTTCTTGGCCACCTCCATTGAAGTACGGATTAGCAAACCGGCTTCTTATCTGGGGAACTAAATCAGCCAGAGTGTCAAGATCTGCTACGAATAGGTTTACTGCAATACTGAGAGCATGTTTGACTAGATCTAGTTAACGCGATTGGTGCAACTTCTATCACCCCGTAAAGCAGATGACCTCGGGAGACTCTTGATTCCAGCCGTCGAACTTTCGATCTTGAGTCCGACGACCTTCTGAGGGCTGGGTTTCAATCCACGAGGCTTCTATTTCCACCCAAATCCCCTAAAGCACCTCGGGCTCAATCGTCCGCGTCGTTGCGTGTCAGTCTTCGTGGGCTCGCATCGTGACCCCCACCGGCTTCTTACCCCGGACGGGCTTGTCCCCGGCTCGGGTTGGATTGAAGCGAGACAGAACGGCACGGAGCCGACATTTGCACGAGATCACCATGGCGAGTTGCATCGCCGGTCGACTTTATGCCTCACCTCACACGGGACCAGTCTTCCCGGTCGATCAACCGCCTCACCCTCGCCTCGGCGATTCTGCCAGCAGCAACGATTCTCACGTCACGGAGTTCATGAAAGTCGAAAATGACAATTCATTGCAAGCCATTGCTGGCTCCGTTCGCTTGGCCGAATTTCCAAACCGAGATGCGACGGTTCTAGAATAGGTGTGACCACGTCGTCTAAACCAAGCGAGATGAACCCCCGGCGCTAAAGGGTCTGGCTGTCCATAGACACAATAGTTATGTAGTAATGAGATGCTCGTGATTGATCATTCAGACGAACGCTGAAACCGTGCGTGGCAAGTCAGCCGGCTCGATACCCTTGTTCGACCGAAGAGCAACCCCGACGGCAAAGGGGCCGTCCTGGCGCGCCCACGTGATCGGTGACGAAACGGTGATGTTGACAAGCCTCCAAAACAGATCCCCATGACGCGCAAATATTTGGTGCTTGCTGCAGGTGGGAATTTTTGGGAGTTGGGGAAGGGTCTCAGAATTTGGCACGGACGTCGGGCAATCCCCGCATTAATCCCAGATTGCTGCATGCGCTCTGGGGAACTCCAGATCTGAGCAGTGTTTGGCGCACAATGCAGTGCGGCGCGATGGCTCGGAACCTGGCCCGGAACCTGGCCCGGTAGTTGGGGCAGGGCTGGATGTATTCCGAGCTAGAGACACGGCATTTGTTGTCAACTTCTGGAAACCTTCCAAGAGTTAATAACTCTGGAAAAACCACGGAACTCGACGTCCAGCGTTTAGTCGTCACCACCACAACCCAACTACGTAGCAAGGGGATGGTCGAAAGAGAGAGCTCCGACAACGGACCTGACCTGACCACGTTGCCACACAGAGCCCAACAGTGGGGGTCAGTCAGGGGTGGAGAATCGCCATTATCTCGATTCCTCTGCTAAATCAACCCCAGGGACGAGATACCAGGCCCTCCAATGAATCATGCGTTATTACAGAGGGCAATGTCAGTTGCGAGGTCTTTATCGTGGGGTAGAGCTGGCTTGCGACCACGAGGCGAGACGTGGAACCACCAGTCGTATCTGGATGCCCATTGAGGAAGCATTCATACATGTTATGCATACGGGTTAGACCGAAAACGGGTGGCTTGACGCATGACCCGCAGTGGAGTTCCCGTGAAACTCTATCTATTTCAGGCAGTTGGAAAGAGAGTAAGTGACCCCTATAGAGGAGCGCAACTTGAGGTAATAGTTAGTAAAAAAATTATTATAATATAGGAATCTTATTTATAAGTATATATATCTTGAATTTAAATTAATATAGATTTATTAATATAACTTATAGAAATATTAAAATTA
>JAVIXY010000073.1:24231-172879 GCA_033030565.1 Fusarium nematophilum
TAATAGTTAAAACTTATTTTTTATATAAAGATTATAATATATAACTTATTTAATATATTAAGTATAATAACTTAAATTTTTATTAAATTTTTATGTTATCTACTTTTATAATATTATAAATATTTATATAATCTATATACTTTAACTAACTTACTTATTTTATACTATACGCGATATATATATATATTCTTATTACTTTTTATACCTCTGATTCTTTTAGTTATAAGATTTAAGACTCACGTGATCGGCCTCGGGAACCCTGGCCGACACCGGACTGCTCTCATACACTAACCAGCATTAGCTCGATCAAGATAAGCCATCCAATGGCTCTGGTCAATTGGGGTACGGGCTCTTGGTGCATCGGGACCCCATCCGTCGATCACCTCCTCTTCCCTGTCATAAAGAGCCGCCGTCTCATTGAGCTTCTGCCGGACTCAATTGCTGGACCACAACCACAACCTTTGTTCAAGATGGCCTCAAGCAACCCCTCATACCTCATCGTCGGCGCAGGCGTCTTTGGCGTGTCCACGGCCTACCACCTCATCCAAAAGTACCCCAATGCCTCGGTGACGCTGGTGGACAGGGACGCCTACGACGCCGACTCGCGCGTGGCCGCCTCCTGGGACTGGAACAAAGTGGTGCGCGCCGACTACGACGACAAGGTGTACTGCAGACTGGCCCTGGAGGCCCAGGACATCTTCAAGTCGGACCCCCTGTGGCAGCCGTACTTTCACCAGACGGGCGTCTACTGGACGTGCCGCAGCGACTACGCCCAGGACGTCATCAACAACCACAAGGAGCTCGGCCGGCCGGACGACATTGTCGCCCTGCCCGTCGCCGAGGCTCGCAAGCTCTACGGCGGGCTCTTTGACGACGCCGACTACACCGGCGTCAAGGAGGTGCTCGTCAACAGGGCCAGCGGCTGGGCTGCGGCGGGGGATTCTCTGCGCGCCGTTACTTGCAAGGCCCTGGAGCTGGGCGTCAAGTACGTCACGGCCGAGGTTGCGACGCTCGAGTTTGACGGTCGGGGCTCCTGCACTGGAGTCAAGACCCGGACGGGAGAGGTCTTGTCGGCGACGCATGTCATCCTCGCCGCTGGCGCATTCACGCCCACATTGCTGGAGTGGAGCGCCGCCCGGAGCGGCAACACTGGCCTGCGCGCTGGAGACAGAATTGTCGCGGCGGGCATCACTACGGGCATGGCTCAGCTGAAGGACGAGCAGTACCAGAAGTTTGCCAACATGCCCGTTGGCTTCCAGGGATACACGCCCGAAGAAGGTGAGCTGCTGCCGCATCCGCTGTGAGATGGCCGCTAACTTGACCAGGCAAGCCCTTTATCGGTAGCATCCCGCCTACAAAGGATGGGGAGCTCAAGTGGTGGGGTTCCAAGATCTTCACAAACACGCGAGAGGTGTTGCCCGGGCGGTACATCTCCTCGCCGCCTCCCACAAAAGACTACAACCAGTGGAAGGTTCCTGGCCCGCTAAAGCAGGACATTGTCGAGTCGCGGAACCTGTGGTACGGGCCTGCCAGCGCAAACTGGGAGATGAAGAAGCACCGCATCTGCTGGTAAGTCAAAAGTCATACCGCAACGTCAGCACTGCCAGCTCTAACACGCCCAAGGGACGCCTTCACCACAACGTCGGATTTCATCATTTCTCCCCACTCCGCCTCAAAGGGACTGTTCGTCGCGACATGCGGCTCATTCCACGGCTTCAAGTTCTTCCCCGTGCTGGGCAAGTACATCACGCAGATGCTGGAAGGGGAGCTGTCGCCCGAGCTGGCGGAGAAGTGGGCTTGGGATCGGCAGCGCCCGGATTCGTCCAAAAACGTGGAGTACCCGAACTCCGAGATGAAGCATCTGTTGGAGCCTGCAGCCAAGCTGTGAGGCCAGATTCGGATAGTGTTAATCATGCAAGGTGCGAGTAAGCACAATGTAATCACATAAATGGCCATGACTCGTAGTCACAATAGATCATCATAGCTTGTTCCTGTGAGTGGATAAAGTATAGATAGTGATCGCATTCAAGAGGTATTAATCGTAGCCTATTTCGATAAGCGCTTAGATAAATTTATAAATAATTAAATTAATAAAATTAGAGCACTTAAGAGTTATTTTAATAGAAGTATTTTCTATACTATATACAATATTCTCTCTTTAAAAGTATTCTCTTTGAGAATACTAAAATTTTAGTTTAAAACGAGCTTATAAGACTAATAAAAAGCCTTATAAGTGCGAAAAATTTTTTCCCCCACGCAGAGATAACTAGTTAAAGAGGGTCTAACCCGACCTGGCTAGCCTGCAAACCCCGCGTTATCAGCGAAGGCCGAGTCTTATCGACCACTTTTGCGGGGTCCGTGGCAAGGGGTCAAGTATTTAGTGGAGGCGCGTCCCTGCCAGGTCGCCTAGGGGACTTGGGTCTTTTCCGGTCGAGTTCCGTCATGACGCCGCCAGAGGAGGCTACCAGCTCGACGACGACCAGTACCCGAGGGAGACGCCGATCGCATCATGCCTGCCTCACCTGCAGGTCCGTTTTTGCGCCCTTTGCGCGTCGTCTGCGCTGACATGGAGACAGGAGGAAGAAGACGCGGTGTCCCGGCGAGAAGCCGGCCTGCTCAAGCTGCGTCCGCCTCAAGCAGCCGTGCTCGTATCCCGCGATAAGAGCGTCTCAGAGCGGCCGATCGGTGAGTTTTGACTCACCCTAACTCGAGTGCAGGTCTTGACGGTCAATAGGAGGAGAGGCTGCAGCACCTGGAAGAGAAGCTGGATCTCCTCTTGAGTGGAAACTTGTATATACGACGCCGCGAGCATGCTACGTTGAGCCATCTGACCGGGTTTTCAGGACGACTCATCCCGCGCGTCAAGGCCAAGCGTTCGAAGAAGTCGCCGAAACCTCCGAGAAGTCGTACTCTGCAACCCCCCCAGCAGCCCCCGAGCAAAACTACCCTGCCAACCCACCCTCCTCAGCCATCTTTGACTCTGAAATCGCAAATCTCCGGCCAGGCCCGTCCGACATTGCAATAGGCATCGGTCTGTATTTCAAATACTGCCACAGACAGCCCATCTGGTGCTTTGAGCGCGAGGAGGTTGGTGACTACAGCTCTCTGCCGGAGGAGCTTGCGTGCAGCATTCTGGCCTTGACGTCTCGCTTCTCCGAGAAGCGCGACCAGCTGCAGCTCTACAACAACAATGCAAAAACCCTCATCATGCTTCGGATCGCCAACGGCACAGTCGATCTCACAACCATCGAGAGCCTATGTCTGCTTTCGTACTCTTCCTTTATAGGTATGAGAGCCGAACCGTCGGGCTGAGCCTCGCTAACTGAGTAGATGGAAACGTTCACCTCGGGCAGTTCCACCTCGGCCTTGCCTTTCAACTCTGTCGATCCGCCATGCTCGACCTCGAAACGGTGTATGCCATGGAGGATCCAACCACGGACCGAAAGAAGAGGCTCTTTTGGAGTCTTCAGATCCTTGAACAGTCTTATGGTCGGCAAGATGGTTTCTTGAGTGTTCCAGTCCAGATATGGCGGCCAGCCTACTCATCAGGCCGTGGAGACCAGATGGAGATAGACGCAAAGGGCCCGCCTCTACCACGAGACGAGCTTGGAACCTCGACACCAAACGAGCCGGGAATCTGGAACACCAGCGTTCACCTGGGATGGGTATGGAGCCAGGTCAGGAAATACGTGTCTGACTGCGCCCACAATATCCTCAAGGAACCCTGGCGACACGACTCGACATACGCCAAGGTCCTCTCTGATTTCATGGAGACGGAGAACAGAATCCCCATGTGCCACCGATACGACTCTGTCAAGTTTTATGAGCGCAAGATGGAGGACTTGAAGATGAACCGGGACTACTGGGCGCCTTGGCTGAAGGAGCAGTTCACATACCACGCCATACCCACCGTCCTGAACCACCCGTTCCTCTACATCGTTGGAGCACAGCACAACCCCAACCTGGGCATTCCGAATACCTTTTGGAGGAGGTCTTCGGAGCAGGCCTTGCTGCATGCCACCTGGATCGTCCGCATGATAGATATGGTTGTGGACAAGCAGGTGCCGCTCGTTGACCCGTTCTTTGGGCACGTCGCTGCGATCGCGGCAACAGTACACCTTTACTACTGCTGCGCGGCGGCAGCCCGGCTGAAACACAAGTCCAACACGGACTTTGCAAAGTGCAGGAGGTTTCTCAAGAGCTTCATCCCCTCTTCTGCCGCATGCGGAGCGTTGGTAAGTCTTGCACGCCAAGTTCCCAGGCCCAGCTGACCCATTAGGACCGCAACCTGGATAAAATGACACGAATCGCGGCTGGCTCGGAGAGCATGGACGTCGAAGACTGGGTGCCCTCCAAGATCTACCTCAGCGTGCCCCTCATGTGGGAGATCCTCCAGTTCAACTCCATGGCCGACACACAAGAAGTTCCCACCGCCGGCCTGCTGGACCCGTCTCTCACGCCCTCGGCCCCCCCGGAGGACCTGGGCGAGAGCACGACCCTCGAGATCATCGTCGCCACTTCGCCAGAGATCACCATCAACACCGCCGACGGGGGTCAGGAAGCACCGACGCTGTCGTACAAGGCAACCCTTTCCACGTCGTCGGGCTCCTCACGGGACACGGGCTACGACCCGCCGACAGTGGAGCAGATCGAGAGCCTCACATTCAACACGACGCCGTGGCTTTACGCGGACTCGTCGCAGCTTGTTAATATCGGGGACATGGGATACCCCGAGTCGGAGCCTGGCGTAGCGTGGTGGGAGGGCGAAAACTTTAACAATATCATGTTTAATCACTTTTAGCATGCAAAAGTTGTTGTATAGAAGTGTAATAGAGGTCCGAAGCTCACAATTGCCATGGTCAGTCGCTACGGTTGCTACTCTCGCTGCTGCACTCGCTCTACGCTCACCCCTTCAGCCTCAGCTGGTCATCCCTTACCGCTGCTATCTTCACCGACTGCTCACCGTCTCACCGTAACCCAGTCTGACCCCTGGACTACGCGCTTGACTCCAGGCTCGAATATAGCCTGTGCCACGACAACTGGTCAATTGACCACTTGACAGCTGAGACTGACTCACCATCGCACTAGCAGATCGTCAGGGGGTCCCCCCCTCAGCAATTCGCCAACCTCTTCACCGAATGAACCCCCTCCTGACAGCACAACCACCTCTCCCCTTGTGACCACCTTGTGGACAATGCGGAGGTCAGACGCCAGCCTCAGACAGCAGACTCTCAGGCCCCAAACGCCAGCAGGGGCCAACCTAGCGTATTAATGGTACGTAATCTGGGGTGTCCCGTGTGGGGTATCCGGGGTATCCGGGGCGTTCGGGGCTGTCGTGCGGGGGCGAATAGGATCGCCAAGATTACACTCGTGAGGCGGTCTCTCGGCTCCGTGCGCCGTGAAACCGCTGTTTCCTTGGGTGTGGGCGTCGGGGTAGCTCCCCGCCTGTCTGCGCTGTTTTGGGCGCCCCCGAACAGGCAACTCCAAGACAAGACCTGCATATTCAATGGAGGGCCTAGTCACGCTCCGAGGAAAAAATCTTTTGGCTTGCCAGCTTGCGACAGCGGACCCTGCCCCGCACACGGGTTTGCCGAAGAACCATCTGGGGGTGGGCGGGCTCTGTGGGCTCTGGAGAACTGGGGTAGCCGGGGTCGGAGGGAGATGAGAGACCTGTCGGTAGTTGTTGTTGCGTCTTCCAGCAGTCCGTGCCTAGTCATGGCCTAGTATCGTCTATAGTTTTTCTCCTAACCAGTCTCAACTGTGTAGTTTCGTGCTCGAAGACTAACTCCATGTCGAGTCGGAGCACGGCTTTCATGGCCGGGAATCCGTGTGTTGACCCAGGCTGCAAAACATGGCCGCTTCACTGAACGGGTGGCTATGACTCGGCCAGATCTGGACCTTTGACTACAGCAACTCTGATTCATTATCTGACACTTCCCCGAGTCTCATCATGGGCTACGAAGAGGAAGACAACGATCGGTGACCGAAATCGACGACAACCTCCATCGCCGCCCAAGCAACCGCCAAGTCCAGCTCATCACGATCGGAGACTCAATTGACACCGCGCTGTTTGTGAGCATTGGAATGGTCTTGCTGCTGGTCGCCCTGTAAGGTTATTCATTGCCTATACTCTATACTCGCTTGCCCTGGGCTGCGTCAACAAATGCATGGCTGGGATGACCACAGTTCTCCTCGTCTCTGGCAGCTTCACCAGGCTTGCCGGAAAGTAGGTATACGATGCCTTGGGTTTGATGGTAGGCTGAACCGTTATTTTTATTTTTATTTTTATCTTATTTTATTTTTTGTTCACGAGGCTCTCTTGATTCCGTTCGACGGCTGCCATCAATCTCATGATCTCACAGCCGACATCCCGGTTGCAGCTGTGTGCGCCGCAGTTATCATGGCCTCTGCGTGAGCCTCATTGTCTGCTTCCAGGTAAAATCCAAAATTATAGGTGCGTCGATATTCCGGCAGCCCACATTCGGCGAAGCGGAGTCATGGCTCTCGGGAGGCAAGGTCGTGCTAATAGTCATGCTTTTCTTCACCTTTCGTGGCTGCTGAGGGAAAGCATCCACGTGTATACTACAACCTCGACTATAATACAATGGACTGGCGATTGGACATGTTATTTAGCTGCGGTGCACTGTGCGTAGGTATCCTGGTCCATTGGGACGACAACAAAACACAGGGTGCCCTCACAGAAGATGCTGGAGGAGCCGGAACGGTCAGCCCTTCGCCGTATGTTATTGAAATGAACAGCCTCGGTGCCGCAGTTCTCTTCAACATCGTCAATGCGCTGCTGGTTACCCCGATCTTTTCCGCCTGCAACGCCTGTACCTACTGCGCGACCCGTGCCCTTTATAGTTATTTACTGGAAGGGCGCGCCCAGAGTTTCTCACCAAGTGCACAACCAGGGGTGTTGCGATCTGCCAGCTGGCTGTTGGCCTCGTCTTTCCATTCCTCTCGTTCCTCCGGGTGTCTAACAACGCCTCTATTGTCCTGGTGCGGCTTATCGACCTCGTCACAGCCGGCGACCTCGTCGATTCTGGTCATGTGCATCACCTATCTGTACTTCTACCGCACGTGCGAAGTGCAGGGCTCTGACCGGAGGAATTTTCCGTATAATGACTGGTTCCAGCCCTAAAGTGCCTGGATCGACGTACTCGGGACAGGCCTCATCTGCCTCTGCTACGGCTACACTGCCTTTATGCTATGGAGAGTCAAGACGTTTTCTCGCAGCTACGCGATGCAGGGTGTGGTCCCCGTGCTGTATTTGAAGCTTATCTAGAAGACAAAGCGAGGCAAGGCTGGTGAGGTCGACCTGGTGTAGGAGCGACCAATGGTTGATGCGTGCGAGAGCAGTCTCGACGAGCCGCCGGTTGGGTTCTGGAGGGATGCGAGACAAGTGCCGAGCAAGTGCTTTGGCAGGAAGCTGAGTGCCAGGGACTACATGTATTGAGTTGTGTAGTAAACCAGTCAATTGATGGATTGATTGCACCCATGTTGTCCTCTAATTGCACCATTCGTCTGCAAGCCTCGAGGTCAACATCCGAATTGAATCTGCAGTGTCCCCAAAGGGCTGGCACACCGGATTGCAAAGACCTGGTGTCTGTACAGCCTCACTTCCCTACGCGCCAGTCTCCCCCACGTGGGCTCTAGTTTTCCGTCGCGCTATCCGTCGGCCGTTGCTTCGGCTTTAGAAGGCATCGGGAACGCAGCCGACCAGCTCCCGATGCAAAAGCGCGCTCGCTTAAGACGTTGCAGAATACGTGCTCGCAGAGGCTGACCCTACTCGCCCGTTGTACAGTTCTAGAACATGCAGCTCCTCAAACAAGCGCCTGTTTCAGCAGGCCAAGTGAGAGCAGAGATAAGATGTTTGGAGATTGCGCGGCCGGCACTCACTCGGCCATGATCGACTCACCCCTCGGCATATGACACCCCTGCCGTTCTCGCGATCGCAATCCGTGCGCCGACACCGGGATTCTAAAGATGGAGGCTCACGGGCGGGGGCGGGGCTCCATCTCGATATGCAGAGGCCGTATCTTGCCAGATCGGGTGTAAGTGAAGCGCTGCGTGGCGATAACAGAGGGAGGGAGGATCGCGGTGGAGAGTTTGGCTGTGACTTCATCACGCGGCTTGGAGGCCGGCCTCGGTTTCTCAGATGCCGATCAGGTGACCGCAGAGGAGCCGGGTGTCGATACCAGCGATGGTTCCCATTGCCGTATCTATGCGCGCTCCTATTGGTCAATGGCAGTTTGTTGGAGTGAATACCTCGATATATAATAACTTGGGTTTAACTATGGGGGACTTGCTCCTCACGAAACCTCATCATCACAGAAAAGTCTTTCGCCATGGCCGCACCACGAGTCGTCATCATCGGAGCTGGTATCGTCGGTGCCAACGTGGCCGACGAGCTGGTCTCGCGGGGCTGGACTGACATCACCGTCGTCGAGCAGGGCCCTCTGAAGATGCCTGGCGGCTCTACGTCGCACGCTCCAGGCCTTGTTTTCCAGACAACGCCCTCCAAGACCCTCAGCTCCTTTGCAAAGTACACCGTGGAAAAGCTGCTGTCCCTGGAGTGCTTCAACCAGGTGGGCGGCCTGGAAGTGGCCACCACCCCGGAGAGGCTGGAGGACCTCAAGCGGAAACAAGGCTACGCCTCATCCTGGGGCATCGAGTCGCACATCATCAGCACTGAAGAGGCCCAGAAGATCTACCCCCTCCTGAACAAGGACCTGGTGCTTGGCGCGCTTCACATCCCCACCGATGGCCTGGCGCTCGCTGCCCACGCCACTCAGTTGCTCATCCAACGCACACAAAAGGCTGGCGTTCGATACCACGAGCTGACTCCCGTCACTGGCATCGAACGGTCTGACGGCCGTGTCACCGGCGTGACAACACGGAATGGCACAATCCCCGCTGAAATTGTAATCTCTTGCGCCGGATTCTGGGGCGTCGAGGTCGGAGCCATGATCGGCCTCCCCATCCCCCTCCTCCCCGTCGGCCACCAGTACGCAAAGACCACCGCCGTTCCTGCGCAAAAGGGCAAAAATCCTCTACCAAACGGCGCCCAGCTGCCCATCCTCCGCCACCAGGATCAGGATCTCTACTACCGCGAGCACGGCGAGCAGTACGGCATCGGCTTCTACGGCCACCGACCGCTCCCCGTTGTCGCCGCCTCACTGGGCGAGACCGGAGCCGACGTCTCTGAGCACAAGATGCCGTCGCGCCTTGACTTTACACCCGAAGACTTTGAGCCGGCCTGGAAGCTCTCCCAGGAGCTCCTCCCTGCCCTGCAGGAGAGCCAGATCGAGTACGGCTTCAACGGCATCATGTCCTTCACCCCTGACGGCGGCCCTCTTGTGGGACGGGCTCCCAACCTGGAGGGATTCTTCGTTGCAGAGGCCGTCTGGGTGACGCACTCTGCGGGCGTCGCTCGCGCCCTTGCTCAGCTCTTGACCACTGGGCGGTCCGAGACCGATCTCTCCGAGTGCGAGCTGTCGCGCTTCGAGCAGGTCCAACTCACCCCCTCGTACGTCAACGAGACCTGCCAGCAGAACTTTGTCGAGGTCTATGACATTCTGCACCCCCTTCAGCCCCGCGAGTCTCCCCGAAACCTGCGCATCAGCCCGTTCTATGCCCGCCAGCGCGAGCTCGGCGCCTACTTCCTCGAGGCTGGAGGCTGGGAGCGCCCGCACTGGTACGAGGCGAATGCAGACCTGCTGAAGCAGATTCCGGACAAGTGGAAACCTGTCGAGAGAGATGCCTGGTCTGCGAGGTACTACTCGCCCATCGCTGCGGCCGAGGCGTGGAAGACCCGTACCGCCGTGGCTATGTACGACCTTACCCCTATTAAGCGGCTGGAGGTGTCTGGCCCCGGAGCTGTTGACCTGCTTCAGCGGCTGACGACAGGCAATGTCGCAAAGGCACCTGGAAATGTCACGTTTACGCTGCTCCTCGACAACAAGGGAGGCGTCCGCAGTGACATCTTTGTCGCCAGACTCGAGAAGGATCTGTTCCAGCTTGCTGTCAACGGTCCCATCGACACGGCCTACCTGACTCGGGAAGCTCTGCAGCAGCAGCAGAACAATGGAAAGTTTGCCCAGGTTCGTGACATTACCAGCGGAACCTGCGCCATCGGTCTCTGGGGTCCCCGTGCACGAGACGTCATCGCTGCTACTACCCCTGACGACCTCTACAATGGTCTTGCCCACTCCCGCGTCAAGTACGCAACCATTGCTGGCATCCCAGTGACGGCGATCCGCCTGTCTTTTGTAGGAGAGCAGGGTTGGGAGCTCTACACCACCGCCGACAACGGCCTGCGTCTGTGGGACGCCCTCTGGCAGGCTGGCCAGGCCCACGGCGTCATCGCCGCTGGCCGCGCAGCCTTCAATGCCCTGAGGCAGGAGACTGGATTCCGGAGCTTCGGCACCGACATGACCTCCGAGCACAACCCCTTCGAGGCTGGCGTCGACTTTGCTCTTGAGCCGGGCAAGCAGGGCTACGTTGGCCAGGATGCCCTCAAGGGAGTGACCCGGCAGTCAGTCTCTCGACGGAACCGGACGCTTGTCGTGGATGACGGGCGCTCAGTGTTCCTTGGGAAGGAGCCCGTGTTCCTAAACGGCGAGGCCGCGGGCTATGTCACCAGCTCGGTGTTTGGATATACGGTGGGCAAGCCCATCGCCAATGCCTGGCTGCCCAACACGGTTGCCAGCGGACAAAAGGTTGAGATTGGATACTTTGGGGAGCGTATTTCTGCGACTGTTACGGACGGGGTGTTGTATGAGCCTCAGATGAGTCGGCTACGACAGCGACTATAGTAATTGGCCTACTTAGCATAATAGCGTGCATGAATTTACGAGTTATCAAGTGCAGGAACATAGTCTGTGTTTGATGGGCTCTCAGGTCGATGCCACGGTTCGTGACTACAAGGTGATCGCCGCGGGACGTAGTGCTTGAAGGTTGGGATCACCTGTGAGAACTCAATAATTGTTGGTTAGGCCATGAGGTCTTGAAGATTGCTGCTCCCATAATGCCCAATGAATATTCAGAAATCTATTGACTCGGGCTCCGGTTGTCTGTGAGTTTCCAAGACACGAATGACTATACGTAGCATCAGCACCCTCGCAATGATCACTGCCAAAGATGGCAAGGACTGTATTGATAGGCGATGCCTGAACCTCTTCAGAGCGTAGATGATCTTGGATTTAGAGTTCTCCAATGGGCGAGACATGTTGGATTATCCTGTTCAATTCTTCCTATGGCCTGGCTGGCAGATCACTCATATGACCCGAAACTGTTGATAAGAACTTGCTGTCTTAGGGGTTATTTACTTGTAGTTTCTGTATACAGCGCTGCACCAAACTAGCAAGAGAAGAGGACGGGTTCACGTAGCCATCGCGCACTTTCACTCCAACCTATTCTGCTTGCTGTTCCCTTAAAGGCGGGCTGCTTCAACGATGAAAAAGAACACGATTACTTTCACTCCAACTCCTCCCTGGCTCACGATCTTGAGGCACGGAGAATCTTCTTCGCGGCATGCACGGCAGCCACCATGATGGAAGCTTGCGTGTTGCCAGTAGGCACCTCAGGATGGATGCTGCCGTCAACGATGAACAAGTTCTTGGTCCCCCAGACCCGAGTGTCAGGGCCGACCACACTGCGGCCGTCGTTCCTGGCACCCATCCTCGCGCTTCCAAGATGGTGGTTGCCGCTGTACGAAACCTCCATGAGCGTGTCGGCAGTGACGTTGTCTGCAACCGTCAGAATGCTTCCGGGCTTGCGTGCGTAGGCTAAAAGCTCGCTGAGGAACGTCTTGGCCGCCTCGCGATCACCTTCGGTGTTGAGGAAGGGCCTCGTGGTGATGTTGGTCCGCCCCTCGGGTGTAATCTCGAGCTTGCCAACAGACGTCAGGCCGTGGGTGAGGTACACCTTGATGTCGATGGTGTTGTTACGCGGCGCATTGACGGTTCCTTGGACGTACCGAGTCACGCCGTCGCTGGCCTCTACGCTCTTCCAAAAGTTGAGGCGCTGTCCGGACTGGGAAAGCAAACCGCTCCCTTGAGTGAACAGGTCGATAGACTCTTGGTCCGGGTCGATGAAGGCAGTTCTGGGCAGGGCTGGGAGATTCTCCTTGGTCTGGAGCTGGACGACGATGATAGGGTGGTCTTTTAGGTTCTCGCCCACAGGCAGGTTGATCCATTCACGCTTGGGAGGCAGCTGAATGTTTGTGGAACCGGATTCCACGATGCGAATCTGGTCGACAGGCCCAATACCAGAGTTGAACAGAATGCGAGGCGTCGAGTGGGTTCCAGACGAAAGAACCAGAGAGCCACCCTTCTTGAGCTTGATAACCTCCCGAGAGCCGTCGTCGTGCTCGACCTCGACGCCAGTGACGAGGCCACCTTTACGGACAGCACGCACAACCTTGGCGTTGAGCTGGAGGCCAAAGTTGGGAAGGGCCTCGGCAGCTGGCAGAATGTTTCGAACAGGACCACCGCGTAGCCCGTTGTGAATCTACACAATTAGGCCGAGTTCAATTGCCGTCCAGGAAACTTACCAGCCACGGGGGATGAGTAAAGACCCCATCCTTGGCCTCAACATTGTTGAGTGCGTCCACCTCCTTCCAGCCATTGCTGTCCAGGAACTGGGACATGACCTCAAAGGCACCATCATCGTAACGATTGCCATCGGCGGAAGACAGAATGGTGCCGGGCATGCGCTTGTAGAGGCTCTTGGCTGCATCGGCCAGGCCATCCTCCCAGCGCCATCCTCTGGGCCAACCCTCGAAATCGGCAGCCCGGGGCTTCACCCACATCATGGCGTTTATCGTGGTAGACCCCCCAAGCATGCAGCCTCCCGAGGCACCAATGTCCCTGCACCACTGAATAGTGGGCGAGGTGTCGGTATAGTAGGCCATTCCTGGGACATCGTATATGGTGACCGTCTCGTTCCACTTCATAATGTCCTGGCGATTTCCTGTGCTGTAGAACGAGCGGCCACCTCGCTCGATGAGGAGCACGCTGTGGCCGGCATTGGCAAGACGTTCAGCAACAACGACGCCAGACGCTCCCGCGCCAGCAACGATGTAGTCGTAGGCGTCCCGGTTAGGAGCCGCGGCCGCAAGGCCCAGGAGGGCTGAGACAGCTACGGTGAACCTCATTTTGGTGCGGTATGAGAAAGAAGCTTGTCAGGACAGTTGAACTCGCGATGAGATGGGCATATAAAGAGATTAGATGAGATTGATAGCATCAGGGCCCACCGAGGTAACTACCGGAGTGGACAACAGTGGATACGAGGAACCAGCAGGCCTTCAGTGCCGATCGTGAATCCACACGTTGATCAGGGATAAATGCCTCATGCCAAACCTCGCAAGGGGTTCAACTCACATCTGCTCAACTGCCGCTAAACTGCCGCTCTGAGCGAAGGCTCTACAGTACGCCTGCTGGCTCTGCTTCCTTGCCACAGCGGCAGCAACAACTCCCGGGAAGGCGAAGACACAAATCCCACCAATTTTATCAGATTGCTTATCAATCTTACATGGTGGGTTATCACGGCGCAACAGCTCTTTTGGGAGGCGTTATTGAGCGAAATGGTACCCAGTTCCAGGGCTGTGGATACGCTTACACTTTAACTATCGGGCTATTGCTGGAATAGTAAAGGATTTGCAGAACTATTCCCACCACGTGCACTTGGAAGAGTGTTTTTGCGAGGTTAAATGCCGCTTTTCATGACGGCAGCGGTCCTCCTTGCCTCTTGCGAGACCGATTTGACCACTCTTTGTATTGCGGCCTTGGCAGTGGATTTTGCCTGTAAATGTTATACGTAAAGGATGGAAAGGACATTTGCCCGGGCTCAATACGAGGTCAGGCGCCGATCTCGGATAGCTCCAGGGGTTGCGCTGGATCTCTCTGTCAATCGCAGTCTTGATAACACCAAGTCCTCGTTGGACATCTCTATTGTCCTCCCAACTCAGAACGCCGGGTTTCGCAATGATGGAGCCGTCCTAGCTGGGCCGTTCACGCAGTCAAGAGGGATGATATCTGAAATGCCTAAAAACGCCAGAAATGAGACTCTGGGTATTGAGACTCATAAAGTAGCGGCGGTGACGATAGACCTGAAAATGTAATGTAGGAGTAAGAGACCGGACGCCGGCGATTGCCATTACCAAGCAAAGAGATTGTAATCCATGAACTGCGTATTAAAGTATAAACTGCGTCCCAACAAGGCTGTGCTGGGCAATCAAAGGGTGAAAAGGTGCTCGACGAGACTCTGCCCTTCGAGTCGTATACCTGATGGTCGTGTCGCGATCGGGGACTTCCGAGAGCGGAGATGAAGCTTGTCGGACGATGCAATACTACCTGGCCTCGTGATATACCTCATGGGATATCGACGGCATGCAAGCAAATCAATTTCGTCCAGCAGCCAATGGGGGGCCCTAGGGTTACCTTGAGCCTACATCACCGCAAAGGCTTGGCTTTTGGAAGTGCTATGGGCGTGTTGTCAGCAAAAGGGGTGGGATATGCTAGCTCTGTTGGCAACATCGGATGCTAATCTAAACATGGCGTATCTGGGTTTGTAGCCGTGTTGACAGACTCTGGGGGGAGTTACGTTTCCTTGGGCTGGCACCTGGTAGCTCAAGTCTGCTCAGTTCCGGCAGATCCCCAGCCGCAGGCTAATCTTGTAGAAGATCCAAGGTCTCGACCAAGGCTGATTCACTAGAGTCAGCTTCATGTTCGATGGCAAATTCCACGGGCGAATCAAGAGCACAAGATTACCGAGCGTTGGACCCCTGGTCATTGAATGCGCCATCTACGAATGGAACAAGGGCATTGGTGGAGGCCCTCCGTGATCGTCGCAGAGAACACCGCCCAAGGAAAGGGACACATTCCAATTTAAGTAAGGCTCTTGCTGCCGGAACCAAGAAGGATTGTTACTTTTGAAACAAGTTTGTGGAGGAGATTTGAAGCTGATCGGTTACCGATGAAAGTCCTCCCGTTGTTGGGTGTTTGATACTTTTCGCCTCTGTTTCTGCCGCAAGGTCTGTTCCAATGCTTGGCTGCCTCGGAAGCGAAGGATGGGCGGCTACAGACTCGGCACTAACCAACGCTAAGCCTGCAGGCATCTTCTTTGCATAAGCCACGCTTCATTGAAGACACCATTTCCCTCCAGCAACGTTCCATCAAGCTCGGTAAACCCTCAACATGACCCCAAAACCTGCATGTTCGCTGTTCTTCCTACATCAACAAGCTCCAGGCTCACGGCACGAGGGACAGTTGAGCACTGCGGCACGTGCCCATGTTGCAAGGCAAGCTCGGCTTAGGTTGGCAAGGCAGCCAAGGGGGTTGACGTTTATACCTTACTCTCCAGTGGTGGCCCATGGCGACGGCTCGGCAGTGGACACCGATGAGGCAATGAGAAGAAGTAGCCAATCCTTGACCACCGCCGACCCCCGCCTCGGGATCAGTGAGGCCATTCCGCCCACCCCTGCCAAGTCTGGCGCCCTAGATCCATTCGACTCTCTTGCGGTCCCCAGTCCGACGCAGGATGAGAAGTTTCTACTTTCCTACGGTGCGTTGTCTCTCTCTTGGTCAAGCCTGCCTGACTAACGAATCTCCAGCGTTTCGCAGGACATTGCCGGCGTTTGGAGAGTCTGAGACCCATAGACGCCACTTTGCACACGCCTGGATCCAAAGAGCGGTGGAATTCCCAATGGTGTTTTACTCTCAGATATTGGGGGCCTCTACTCACTATTTGATCTCCTCGGCAGACGTGCCAGCTGATGTGCAGAGTCGCATCATCGCCAGGGGAATCCAGCACAAGGTGCGGGCCATCAGAGCGCTAAGGTCCAAGATCGAGGAGTACCAACCCGGGATTTCCGAGGTTGACGACGGAGTGTTCCATGCCATCTTCCTCCTCGCCATCCATGGGACCTTTGACACCACGGACCAACCAGAACCACACCCGCTGTCACCTCTGGCTACGTGCCGCGATGTTCATATTTACGGCCGCATGAAGTTTGGAAGAGAGCACATCAACGCACTCTTTTACCTCGTGGCGCAAAAAGGCGGAATCTCAAATGTTGACCAGCACGCCTATGGATACGTGCTGCCACTGTCAGTCTGCCGTTGCATTGAAGCTAGGTCTAACCATGTCCAGTTTTGATATAGTCCACAACATCCGGATTGACGCCCCGCCTGCGTTCCCGTATCTTCGTCAGGTCAAGCCGCTTCACGGCTCATGGACGCCCGACGCGGAAGCGCATCGTATGCTTGCAGACTCGGGCAAATATCTCCGGCCAAGCCCCGATGTGTCCTACCTGGACTCTCGAATGGACAAGATCTTTCAAGGCATGTCAGAAATAACCGTCGCCCTGGATCACTATTGTCGGGGCGGGCCAGGGGCTCCTCCATCGCTCAACGACCTTCTCAGCCAATGCGACTGGGTTACGCACATGCTTCTATCTACGCCTAGATACATACACTGGACCGAGTATGGACCAAAACCGCCACCAGACCTCGACACCGTTCTGGCTCTGTACGAGATCGGCCGTCTCTGCGCCCTTCTTTACATCGACATGGTCATGATCCCGAGTCCGCCGCACACAGGAGTTAAGCTACGAAACTCAGCCAAAGTGTTGCATCTGTTGGAGGCGATACAGCCGGAACCCGATGATAACGTCTCGCAGTTTTTATCCTGGGCCACCATCTTGGGCGCCATCTGTGCCAGATTCACGGGTGTTCAAGACCGTTATCGCAGTCTGGTCGAAAAGATTGCGCTTGACATGGCCTGGGATGTGGTCCATCCTCGGCTCCAAGGCTACCTGTGGTTTGGTCCGGTGTTTGATGGTCCGGCCCGGGGAATTTGGTCCGAGGCCCAGAAGCGTGCTGCTGGATGATAACTGATAAGGCGATGTACCGGCCAAGATTCTTTCGAGGCCCATGCGCCCGTGTTTAGGAGCTGCCCCCGATGTTCGGCTCGACATCGTCACCCTTCTTATTCTTACATTATGAGTACCTAACAATACCTATTATGTGGGATAATCATGGTATTCGCATCAAGTTACCATCCGGTGACTGCCTCGCTGCATGTTTGCTTACTGGGCATGGTAAACATTGATTTCACTTCGAACATGTAGAAGAAGACCCAAAGGTCAATGGTCGAGTAACACAAAGTCCATTTATTTGGCCATTGTATTGGTTGGAAATCCAACTGACGTGCCCAAAAGTCCATCTGACACACAGCCATTTGCGGTCCCTGACAGCCCGAGGCATTGCGCAGACAGGACCTCCTTCACCCGGCATCTCCTCTCGCGAGCCCCCGTTTTCGTTGCCATCTTAGCTCCCCTGTCCCATCTTCCATCTACTCCTTGGATCGTTCCGTGATCTGGAGCTCCAAGACGCGCCAGGCATAAGGTGGCAGGTTGGTGGCCCCCCGGACCAGGTCGCAAGTCGAAATGACATTGTTGATGGGTGATATGGCTCCCAGAGGGGTTCTCGAAGCCGGCATGAATGACGGCGACTCATGGGTCGACAAATCTAACTAGTCTAAGCTCTGTAACGAGCGTCGGTTGGGTACGGGCGAAATATGAGGCTTCGGCGTCAGGGGGAGCCATGGTGTCAGCGGCGGTCGCGGTCGGATCGTCGGGGACGGAAGAACGGTTCGGCCAAGTGGCGCTGGGAGAAGTTTCAGAGGGGGTGTTGGAAATCTTGATGGTTTATATGAGGAAATAGAAGGTGGGAGATTGTATGCGTGAGCTGGTGTTGCGCGGGTGGCGGGAGCGGCGATGATTGTTGTTTGAGGGGGTTGCAATATTTCCTTTGAAAAATCTGCCTAAAAAGGTTCAAAGCAGAAAGGTGGTCATTGGCGGAAAAAGGCCATATTGGTGGTAAAAGAAAAGGATCGCGGTGACTGGGCAACTGGCCGATATCAGGTAGCTGGCACTGGCAAGGCGGCCTTTGTTTCCCATTGTCAAAGGTCGCTGTAGAAACTCTTCACAAAAACAACAACACCCACCTGCCCTTCACCCACACGTTTGTTATCCTCACTCTGCCCCAGATCCAAGCTGACCTCTTATCTCTGCAGCCTTGTCACCGGCAAGAACCAAGAATTGTCCGCTCCGTCCCACCAGCAAAGCCCGATAACTACTCGACATTCCGATCCCCTTTCTCTACACGGCCAGCGTTACCATTGCATCTGTTGCCTCCGATATCTCATTCAGTAAAGCATAGCAAGATGGACTCGGAGACTAACCTGGCACTCGAAATCATTGACTGGACTGCTCCGAGCGAGGAGCATGATATACAAGATCTCCGCTTCGGGCACGCAAGGGTCTCCCGCCACTGCGTGTCCGATCATAGCATCTGGACCGTCATTACTTTTGCCATGTTCCGGCCAGATTTCGCCATCTACGTCGGTTCACCTTTACGGATGAGCGTGGCCGTCGACGCTGCTGAGGCCTTATTTGAGAATGCCGAGGAGCGCACTGCGCTGCCGACGTGTCTCACCTACCGGGGCTTCTTGGACCTTCTGGAGCGAAACAGCTGCGGTTATGGTGATGAGCCGCATTATTGGGGTGGATTCGACCGCTGTGAGCTGATAACGATCGTGTTCGCGATCCATCCCCAGATGCCGGCCGATTGCGCCCTGGCCATGACAGCGGCTGCACACTGGGCTGTGGACATGTCGAGTCAAATGGCGGTTCGGGTCCTGACGGTCTCGTCGGAAGACTGGCCCGAAGCTCTGTCAAAACTTCTGGCTCATTATGCGATAGATCGCCCTCGCCTGTTCTCCATGATTCCTCCCGACCGCTCGGCTGCGATGCGACGAGAGGTCCAGCACGTCATTCGGACGACGTCTGACCATTTGCTCGGGACACTGACGCGGGAGCTGCGAGGAGAGTACAAGAAGCAGATGGTCATCCGTCATTTTCCCCAGGAGCAGCTTCTTCAGTCATCGTCAGGGTATATGGGCCAGTGGCTTCTTGCAGCCGAGGACGAGGGCGTCATGGATGGCATGCTGGTAGCGCGACCGCCTGACGAGGGAGAGTCTTGGGGAGAGGAGTCTTCAGGAGAGGAGTCCCCGGAGGAGGAAAGAAATATTGGAATCGACAAGAACTGGACCCCTGATCTCAACGTTGAAGCGGGCATCATGCGCTTCGTCTCCCCCGGATACCGTCCTGGCTTTGCACTGGAGGGGGTTGAGAATCTGCACTTGCTTCTTTGCAACTGCCGACAGCAGGCCATCTACGACGCCGTGACTCGTCAAATCACCCATGTTATGCTTCCTGTCTGCAGGGAAGAGCGGCTAGAGCAGGTCGCCTGGGCTGTCCGCACCGTCAACGTCCCGGATGCAATCTTTGTCTACACCGAGGCTGCGTCTTTGGACGAGTTCGTATCCGCGGGCCAGTACTACCGTCGGTTGAAGGTATGCAACCAGCAAGCGGCTGGCTTCATCGCGGGCGCCGTTGGTCTTGCGCGCTGGGGGTGGACGTCGAAGCGATCACGTCTTTCTTCTTCTCCTCTGATCTAGAAAGGTCGGCGCTCTCCAACATGCGCCACCGCCTGGCCCTCCAGGGTGTTCTCAACAATCAGCAATCACCATTCATCCTAGGCGAGAGACAAGAGACCGCCTTCAAAGCAGTGCTCACCATTGTTGGCTACGATCACCGCCTCGCGCTCTTCCTGGCCCTACCGTCCGAGAACCCGGTTGTCTACCAGGTCAAGGCGCAGCTGGCCGCGGTTTTGTCCATCGGCACCGGGAATTTCATTCGTATTCACACCCGCGGAGCTGTTCCTCGGACTGAGTATCTCCGCCTCCTTGTTGACGCGTGCCGGGGCTGGGCTAGGTCTCTGGCGCATACGGGGCACATGTGGTTGGCTCTCGGCCTCTGGAGACGAGCGTGCAGGGAGTATGATCAGCTCGTCGAGCCTCCGACGAAAGGGTTTCTGGAGCTTCCGATCCCGGGCGTCTCAGTCACTGTCGATGCCGCCATCTGTCAGCGAGTGGTCGGGATGGTCACATCCCTGCGCGACACATTGATTGAGCGTGGGATTCCTATCTCACTTTCAGACGACTACGAGACCCGCGCACTAAACCCGGACGAGAGTCGTGAGCTGCAAAGACACCTCCTTCAATCGTATATCTTCCAGCTCGTCATGGAGGTAGCTGGCGCGAATGAACCGGAGATTTGGGACATCTCTACGGGTACGAGGATCCTTGGACATACCCCCGAAGTGATCGACACCATCAACTTTGAAGAGCTCCGAGAAGCCAACGGCCGAGACTCGGGGCCCCTTTTCGGTATCTACCATGACCTGCAGAGATGCAGAGGGTCGAACCTCGTCACATTGCATAACTGGACTTGGATCCCGACGTCGGCGGTGGAGGAGTAGCAATCTGCCAACACGAATGGGGTCGGACTTCCAGAGTATCTGGCAAACCCCTGCGGGCCATTGGTCAACATCGAGGAAGATCACGCTGAGGAGACTTATGTAGAGGAGGATGGCAAGGAGGGGAGTGAGTGGGATGAGTCTCCCTTTACGGGCTCTCCCAGCATCTAGGGCAGGGGGTGAGAGCCGCTCAATAACATATGACAATGTTGGACCAGGGGACACATGAACGACAACTATTCATTCGTACTAATATACAAATTAAGGCTTCCGTGTTTACGCCTTTGAACCATAAACGACCCAGGCCAATTTCGTGTACAGATTACAAATGAGCCAGTCCAAGCCCTAGTCCTGAACTCCGGAGGGTGTGTTGCAAAGAACACCCTGGTCGAGCTAGGACACTCTTTAGCATCCAGTCACTTGCGTAGGCTCTCTGGAGACTTACAATAGGCAACACGCAGCAACGAGCCCGCTGGCCAATAGCGGCGCAGACGGCGCTGAAGTCGTCGGCGTCAGTGGGCACCGAGGGGGCTGGCTGGTTAGCTTGGAACCTAAGAGACGGGGGGTTGTCGGCACTTACGATTGCCACAATCGAGATTGGCAATGCCAAGTACGTCGGTGGCACAGCACTGGGATGTTCCGTACAGGCCAGAGCATGGCACATATGCCTGGCGCTTCTCTGCAGCCGGAAGGGCTGACGCAGTGCCGACAAGGAGGGCAACGACAACAGAAGTGAACTGCATTGTGAAGGCGAGAGAGGATGGGTTTCAACGTTGAGAGAGATGGCTCAATGGGAGGCTTGGTGACTGGATAATAACAGCCTGAGGACGAGACAGACTTGAGCATTTATAGAGAAACTGTCCCCCCCTTGCCACCAGTTATTGTCTCTGCAAAGATTAAGATCGTCCCAGCTTTCAGCTGGCTTTGAGAACCTGAACGTCATTATCTCTTGACCTATATCAGGTCTATACAAGTCGTTTCTAAGACTGAGGCCACCCAAGATGTGCATTGCACATACCTTGCCCTGATGAACCTTGCCTATATTTGCATCAAGGTTGCCCGAAACCTGCTCCAGCGTTGCAACGGCGAGGTACTAGCCACCCACCACAGCTCTACAGGGTACCGCAACGGTGCGCCGCATTGACGCCTGTGTGGCGATCGCCTCCTGTCCAAGAAACGTTCCGCCGAATAATTCGGAGATGGGCCAAGGGAAAGGCTCCAATTGGCGGGCCGTCGGGGCTGATCACTTGAGGCGACTTCCAGACGATGCAACCATCAACCATCGTCACGCAAGCCACATGGCAACGGTCCAAGGGGGCTTTTGCTACAAGTACAACGGCCAGCAAACGCATCACTGTCACTGGACTGGAAGCACAAAGACCGCCGGTGGATGACGTCCTCTAATCTTGCCTGCAGGCTGTGCCAGCCAGTCGAGGGCTTGCGACGCGCGAAAACCCCAGCAGCCGCCCAGACTTGCTCAGGCCCATCAAAACGCAAAAGCCAGGTCTCGGTTTAACTAATTTAGGCCCTGGGCAAATTTGACTTTGAGATCTACGTGATCCGAGCCCGATATACTCTTCGCATCGAAGGATGGGCTGCCTTGTGTTACAGAGCCCCCGTTTTGGTTGGGGAAAGATCAGAATAGGCAAGTAATTTATGCGAGAGTTTTGGGTGGCATTGGAGTCATTGAAAATCTCACTGCTGGTTCGTCCCCATCCGAAGAAGCTTCAGACCAAACCAACTCGTTGAACTCGTGAGCTTTGCTGGACTGGTTGCCAACTTGGAGAGAATGATCGGGGCATTGGGCCTGGCCTAAGAGAAGGGGTGAAGGACACAAGTAGCAGGTGATTCAGTGTTGTGCGCATTGAGATGACACTGCGCTTGGATCGCTGGGTGATTGAGAGTTAGAAATTAAATGAGCCGCGTATTCAACAGGGACTTCGGTGGTACGAAAACTACCGAGCAGTTTTTATTCCTGCTAATAGATATCAATAGGCTGGCAGCAAGCGGCTTAATTACAGAAACGGCTATTGGAGGTAAGCAGCCGCCTGGCACCGGCAGCTGGTAACTCGCCCACTGTTTTTATTTTCCATGACAGCAAGCGCCTCAACCCCCGGCACAACGCTTCGCCTCCAGCCGCCACCACGAGATTATGAGTCCCAAGGATGACCACTATCTCGATGACAACGACCTGGACTTCGAGGAGGGCGAAAGGCCAGTCATCTCCGACTCCGAGCAAAAAGCCAACCTAACAGCAGCCACAGAGCCCAAAAGCTACCACTCCTCGGTCAACTAAGCCGAGCCGCAGCCAACACCGGAAGCGACAACAAGACGCTGAAGATGATACCTCAGCTCCCAAACGCCCTCGTGAAAGATCCTGGCCCGATGAAGACAATGGATATCCAAGCACGATCGAGAACCGAGCCGAGATGTCCCAGCTCGGTTCAATGCTAAAATGCCCCGGGCGGAAACAAGCGAATTGGAAGTGCTGGGCCCAAATAAGCCAGCCTGCACGGATGAATGGACACCCGCCAGTGAGGATGCTCTGAGATGGGATGAGGCTCGGGAGAAGCAGGTATTTGAGGGGATCAGAGGTGAGCAAACGGCACGATTATCAATATAACAACTCCAGTCCAGATCTACCAATGCTTTCCCTTTGCTCTCCTATTGCCGCTCCGTGGTCTCTGCTATCAACTACTGAACGGAAACGACGGCCCTGCGACCAGATCCTCTGTCATATGGTGTCAATGGTTTCGTAAGGAGCTCAGCCCCGTTTGACTCATCCCATCTTCGCGTGTGAGCTGGATGCTGTTGGTGATGGTTCTTGCCGCACCAAAAATCGCCGCCCTCGGAAGATGCCTCCCGTCGAACCCTACGGCGATGCCCTCGTCAGACTCGAGAGGAAGATGGATGGTCGCCAAGGCTCTCCCCCCATCTCCGTACACAGGATACATCTGAATACACCGCGAACCAATCCCCGCAAAATTCGTTGCCAGGTGTCGGACCTCATGAAGCTGGCAACCTCATCCTCACCTACCAGACACATGGCCAGCCAGCGCCCTTAACCGTGATATTATCAATTAAAGCTTTCATCTTCGCGGCAAGACAATGGAGTCTCGGGTTGTGGCTGAGCTGCCCTAGAGCGACGCCCAGGGTGAGCTCTGCAATATTCCAGCATTTAGGCACCAATCAGAGAATAGAGGCGAAGTCTCCGTTATTAACTGCCCAGGTACGTAGCCAAGACATCGTTCCGTAAAGTACGGCCCTGACACGATATTAGATCCTGGCCCTACGGCGTTAAGGAATCCGCCCTGCGATGGATCTACAGCGACTAGGCGTAGGGCCTGGGCGATCCCGTGCGACTTGGCAGAAAAGGGAGACCCCAGGAGATGGAACCAACAGGGTTATTATGTATGTGGTAATGGGTATGATGTCTTTATTGTGTGGTATGGTGTGGTTATTATTGTGTTAGCCTGGTCTATCATTTGGCGATACGAGAGGGTTTAAAAAAACTTGGAACTGACCTGCATGAACCGACACACGCGTGGTGCTGGCGAGTAATACATGGATGGGTTGGATTTATAGAATAGTTAGGTAATGATTTAGGCACCTCTATATGGCTCATTCACCAGGCCTCGGATTTTGGCGAGTTCCCTCCTTTCCCTCATCTCTTCCTTGAATCCTTCATTCCCAACACGAACGCGATGACGAACCCAACGACCGCAAGCCCTTCTGCCCTGACAGCGCCTGCAGCCCCGACAGCGACGATTCACTTGCCAGGGGGCGCCTTACAGCTGGAGCTCCTGCATGCCTTGGACCAGCACGCCTCAGTCCACGAGCTCTCGCTGAAGCTACCAGGACTGGCAGAGGCTCTCCGAAGAGATCCAGCGCCTCTGAAGTAGACCACGGAGCTAATCATGGCTCATCGACTACCATGCTTCGCAACCACGATACCACGATAGAGGACCTAAATCAGCGGGTCAAGTTCGTCGATGACCTCCACGACGTGTCCCAGCGGGCACAGCGCTTGACCGAGGAAGCCAGAGAAGCGACGAGCTCCGGAGCCTTTGGCGGCGCCAGCCTGGAGGAGACGAGAAGCCTCATGGACAAAAAGAACCGGCCCAACCCCCGACTTGAAGAGCTGCGCTACGAGAACAGGCAGTGGGAATTGTTGAACGCTCTCCCCAGATTCCGGATTGGAATGGCGGGCGCCGAGGAAGAACAGGTGGAAGAGGCACAGACGGACTAGAGTAGGCGACGACTTGGGTCGATTACGGGCATTCACATTACTCTGTATCGTAGCCACAGAATTCGTTCGAATTGTCCTTGGGCGAGCAAATCTACCTATTTGAATCCCTGGTCTCTGTGACTGACCCGATTCTCCGGTCGTCGTTAATCGGTGTTGAAAAGTGGAGCAATCGGCTCGAGTGGTCCTGAAATCGGCTTCAATTATCGCCAGTTTGTCCGGAGGCAGGTGTTGGGCCCTGTGGCCCTGCTATCGTGCGAACGTCTGAGGATGCGCTGAAGAGTTGAATAAAGATAGAGCGGAGGACAACGAGAAACGTGAGGGCTAAGAGGCGTTGGCATACGAATGGGAATTTCTGTTTCATTCTTGGTCGTATAGTTAGTAGTGACCGATATCCTAATTCCCAGACCAGAGTCCGGTGCCTCAGACTTCGAAGTCCGCTAGTGGCCGTCTGTCATCTCCTTCAAGGCCGGGGTTCCGCTTTCGTGCTCGTGTGATCATGACCACTGACGTGCGTACGGCGATGGTATGGGGATGATGTTACTGAGGAATGTGCTGTTCAAGATATCTGGCGATTAAAGGTACTGGATGAAAAGTACGAGTGACCCGTCGGAGCCTTAGGAGCTGGAGCCCTCTGACCGACAGCAGACTCATCAGGGGAAGAAGTAAGAGCCGTAGGCCACACCTGTTTAAGGAAAACGGCCTCGGAAAATTATGGTCGTGACGACAATGGAGCCTGGTGGCGTCGAGGCGGTGATTAGGTATCGCCAAGGCTATGATCCCAGCCACGATAGCGCTCACAGTGATAGTCCCACGACCGGCACCGAAAACCATCTTTGGGCAGTTCTCGAACCGCGGATCCCGCCGGGCTGGCGTCGGGTTTGATCAACAGTCAGAGACCTCGTAGAGCCTCCCTGACAGGGCTGGCCTTGGCCCCCGCCCCAGAACCCCGGCGCCGAGTCTCTCGGGCATTGTCGTTGCCATCGCCGTTGCCGCCTGTGCTCTCTATGATACCCTCTTATATCGACTTCGTGTTTCGTGTTCTTGTGTGCAAAGTCTCGGCGGCAGTGAATCAGATCGCGGTTGCGGGTGCGGCTTCGTTTTGGGTAGATCGATGGGAGTGGAGTGGTCGCGCGCCTTGATGCCTTCACAGCCTTTTCTAAACCTCGGAAGATCAACGGCAAGGCAATATGTTCTTCCGATTCACGTTATTGCTGCTTGATGAATGCTCGCCGGGTTTGATGGCGCTCGTATCGGCGGGCCACTGCATGGTAAATTGGCCTGCAGCAGGCAGACGCTTTTCGTCACCGGGTGAACGCGACCTCAGAGCATGCAAAACCCGCCCTGACTGGCTTTCTAGATTTCGTACTTTTCATTCGGCTGAAGCGAAAGTGATGAGGCTCTTTCTTTGACTTTTCTTAACGTCGCCATCTCTCAGCCATCGTATATCCGAGCCATCATACCCGTGATATCTGCGACGTTTCTATCGAGCTGGCAGCTATATATTCTTACAATGCGTCGAAGGAATATTACAGAAGCGTCAAATGACTATGACGTAGGAGTAAATGAGGCGTGAGGGGCCAAGGGATACTGGTAGGCCCGATGCTGTAGGTTGTCGTGACATGCTCGGCCTCCCAAATAGAGCACCCATCTCACTTGCGCCCCTTGCCTCCTATTCTATCTCCCTGGCTTGGCCGCTTGATATTCTTACCTTCACTAACGGCGATACCCTTCCCCAGATATATTGTAGCCCCCACCGGCTACCACATTTAGAACCTCGCAATCTTCTCACCGCCGTGGACGGAATCCCTCGCAAGTATCACGAGTCGTGTCATCCAGATCACATCAGCCTCTTATCAACCATGGCAGAGCGTAGTTTCATCCTCTCTCTGCTCTTTTCATTCTCTTGTTTACCAAAGGCTCGGGGCCTGTATACTAGTCTGGCGTGAGGTCGAGCACTGGGGTTCAGACTCCAATGTATTTCGAGGTAGCCATTAGCCAACACTATTTAACGCCTCAGCTTTCTCGGGGACCACAACTGAGCCTCGAAATTGTTCAACTCAATCAGCGTCTGATTAAACCGATGAGAACATGACAACGTCAGCCAAGACTAATAGAGTTTGGTGGCCAAAGCTAGCCATTGCATGCGCCGGTCGGGAGAACTGCCTTTGACGAGCCGATTTTCCAGTGCAATTGCAACTTGCAGCCTCCAGTTCCCGGTACGAGAATGTTCTCGGCAGATATCATGGATTGATCGAGTCTTGACCTGCATTCTGGGATCGACGCCAAGAAACCATACGGGCGGGACGTCCGGTCGGCACGCGAGCATGACGACGTTGCCGAGAATCTAGATCTCATCTCGCCTCCAATCCGGCTAGCTGGAGCCGAGTAGTCTTGGGACAAGACTTGGCTCAAAGTTAGCGATGGGCTGTTGCTGCTGGTGGCGCGAGTGGAGTGACGTTTGCCATGCGCTCACTGGCCTTGGCGAATGCCAACCTGTTTCCCCGAACACTACTACCACGAATCAAGCCTGGCCTCCAATGACATGGGCCAATGCAAAGTTGACTGCTGCGCCTTGTTGGCTTGCTGAACTTTGTATGGTGTGGTGGTGCGCGTCATTCAGCCAGACACGGGCTCTTAACTCCTTGGGAACACCGCTGACGGGTATATATGGCTCATTGACTTCCTCGATTCAATTCATCCTCAAAAAACATCGCCTTCAATCAGCTCAAAGAAAAGAGAAGCACCATCATTTCCAATCACAGTAACCAACTTCGAGTTACCTCTACCATCTTCTCTACCAACTGAACAACCTCATCCGCATCACGGCGCAGTGACGATTCACCCCACAAACAAATCAACTCCAAAGCAAACTCTCAACACACAATGTGTCTCCCCTTTCGACGCAGTCAACCCCGCTATGGTGGCGGTCACAGCGGCATGATGGGTCCTCGACCCGTCAAGGAGGTTCACCATCATCATCACGGAGGACGCATGGGCGGCGGCATGGGAGGAGGGCGAATGGGAATGGGAGGACGAATGGGCGGCGGCGGAATGGGCATGGGTGGGGGACGAAGATGGGGCGGAGGCCGTCGTTGCTAAATGCCGGCATAATATGGCCTTGGAGACGGTGTGCAAGAGCGATATTAACTGGGATGTACATGCTGGGAGAGTCGTGCAAGATATGCCAGGCTATTAGAACCACTTAAATATAGAAGCGCGCAAATGTCAGTCCAGACTATTCAGAAGTGCAGATATTTGCAATAAGCACAAGCAGGTAACTAGCCGTATATCTCTTAATCCCACGCTTGATTCCTGCACTCACAACCTTGGTGCGTCGAGCTTCCCACCAACCACCGGATGACAATGCCTTAACCAGTCCCCTTCAACAGCCTCGCAGGCCCCAGGACTTCCTCGCACCATCTCAGGCGCCTCGGGAGATATCTGAACATGGCCATGCTCCTCATTAGCGAGGATCTCCGAGTGAAGGTAGATGCCATCTTCGGCCGTCAGCATGAAAAAGTCTACTCTCCTCCCGCGCATCTTCTGCCCGTCCGTGCCAGTCTGGAGAGTTGCCGCAGGGTCCGCTACAAAATGCCTCACTCTTCTTTCCTCTGGTGGCAGGCCGGGATATGAAGCTGGAATTGCTGAAGGTTGACCAAGGCGATCCAGGATGACACCGTGCTCGATTTCAATCATCCGTCGCCCGATAGCATGCATGGCGTGGCTCTCCCAGAGGTTCTCTCTCGGCACTCCAAGCACCTTGATTAGCCGCAGAGCTTCCAGCCGGATCACCAGAGACCGACACTTCATGGCGATATAGAAGAGCATGGGCGTGAAGGCCATCTCGAACACAAACTTGGGTAACTGCTCCGGTAGCTCGAGACGCGAAGACTGCTCAACCAAGTGGCGGAAACTGTCTATATATTCGTCGTAGCCAGTCTCTTCAGCCGCAAAGGCCATGCTGGACCAGATCCTGCAGATCTCAAACCGCATCCACAGAAAGTTGCGGGACATTTCAGTCGAAGTCTTCTTCGCATCGAGATCCCCAAGCAAGGCCTGCCAAGTGCGTAGCACAGACTGGATCCGGGCCTGCTCCTCGAGGAGGTCATCGGTCGGCTCCTTGCGCCTCATGAAGCCGAACCGGTACACGTCGCCGCATCGAATCAAGCGCACCGTCTGGTTGAAGATGTCGTCTATCATGGACTGCGCTTCGGAAAAGCTCTCAAACGCGGTCGGTATCGGATACGCCAGGACAGCAAGGTTGGGGAAGTCTGCAGCCGTGCTCCCGAAGAAAAAGGGGAACACGCTGAGGCGGCGGAAGATGGGTACGAGGTGCTCCACCGTCCAGGAGGCAGAGCCGTAGTGCTCCATGATGGCGATGCCGTGGTTGCAGTGCCGGATAGCAGCCTCCCTGTTGGACTGGAGAAACTCGATGCACACAAAGAGGAGGCAGACCAGCAGCACCAGGGGCTGGTTGTCCATGATCTTTAGCTCGTGGATCGCGGCGTTGTAGTGCCTCAGGGCAAGACTGTGGTTCGGCTCTGCTGGCTGTTGAGTTTCATCCTCGTACAGCAGGCTAATCGCGACGATGGAATGCTTGACCGCGGGCTCCGAGTTGCTGAACTGCATGACCAGGTGTGTCCAGAAGTAGGGGTCGGTGGGACCAGACAGACACGGGCCTGCGATCTCGCAAAAGAACTGCAGCGCTCTGCCCTCGCCTCTGGTCCCCAGGGCTTGGCTTAGCGGCCAGTAGGGCAGCAGCTCGGTGCGCTTTGCGTAACCGTCGCATTTGCGGCCGGTATTCACGCACCGTTGGCAGTGCGGTTTTGTCTCGTCGCATTTGACCTTGCGGATTCTGAGGAGTCAGTTGGGTTCCACCGTTTCGACGGAGCAACGTACTTGCAGGTCAAACATCCTGTCCTAACCTTGCGACTGCCTTTGCGAGCCATTTTTGCGATGGCCAGTCCGAGATTCTCGAGGACGAGTTCCGATGATATGGGTTTGTCCCGCCCAGCGAACGGCCCGTCGCATCACGCACAGCCTGACACTGGTTTATTTAGAGAAGATCAAAGTTTTTGGGGCTGCCAAATGTGGCTTAGAGACAGAGCCTGAGATGATCAATTAAAGGTCCCAAGGATAAGTCCGAGCGGGCCAATGATGCATCACCACGCAAGGATCAGCAGGTTTCCCGGGATAGGCCTATGGGCTAAATGGCCATTTAAGGAATAATCTGGCTCAAACCATGTTTCGGAGGCAGAAGGTTAATAATTTCGACAATCTTTGAGATGGACTACTAGGGCATTAACCTACCGGTAGGTCGTGGCTGAGTTGATCCTGCGATGACCCAGACCGTCAGCCCGTGGTGTTTTTTAGGTGTTTTAAGACCATCGAGCCAATCTAAGATATGTGCTGCCTCAGCTTCGGTCCGAAATATCTATTCTTGGCAGATCTAAAACTCGACCTTAAGTTTCACAGTGCTACTGTTTCTGCAAGCTCCTTTGCCAAATACGAATGCTCGTCCGAAGCCCTTGTCCTCCTGGTTCACCAACCACCACGACCTTCCTGCACTGCCCCTGTGGCGTGGAATCCCTCTGCTCCGGCCACTCAAACATCGATAAGCGTGCTTCTAGAGACTTGAGAAGCCTCAGGCTTAGGCTGCAATTTTCGTGTTACTCCTGGTTCGTTTTCGAGTCTCGTGGCTAAGACCCCGACGCTGTTCTGGTCAGCGTTGGCCCAGTCTCGCATCTTCCTCGCTGGAACCTCTTGATCCCACATCTCCTCAGTCTCCTCCCAGGCTCTCCTGCGCAGTTCCGGCATACAGAAGAACGTCCAAACAACACCAACGACGCAGAAGTCTCCGAAGATGAAAGCGACCTTGGGCCCGAGACCGGCATAAGGCTCGTTCAAAAGATAAAGATATGGCAAAGTAAAGCTAGTGAGAGATTCAAAAACGTTCTGCGTCATCCAGGCGACGAAAAAAGTCTCGTCACAAAGTCTATGAGTTGGTACTTCAGCTGCCATAAGGGTGGCACTGCTACAGACTCAGCATCCAACATATCCTGCTTCCGGGGAAACATACAGCGGGCCGAATGAGCACATCCTCGAGTACGGATATAGCATGACCATTGCCACGATAACCCCCCCTGCGTCCAGGTTGGCAGGGCTGGCGCAGCCGGCGCGCCTAGCCTGGTGAGCCATATGGCCGTGAAGCTGCCAAAGGCCATGTACAGCCTTCGTCACCCGAGGCGTTCAACCAGAAGCATGACCGTCACGGGACCACACAAGACAACGCCCTTCTTGATCATGTACCAGTAAAAGGGTTGATGCCGCCGACTTGTCGTAAAAAGACGGTGCCGTAACTGCCCGTAAAAACACTTCCTGAGAGCATGGATAGTGCATTGGCAACTACTGCAACAGAGGTTCGTCTCTGTAGCCCTGTTAGCTGCGATTTCCGTGTCTTTCGATTGGCAGATGGCGAGTTTGGTCGGGGAGAAGGCTTACCAGGTTTGTACCCCGGAATATTTCAAGCCAGGCACCCTTCCCTATCTTATCGCTCTCTTCCAAACTCTCCTTAAGATATGTCTCTTCTGCCGCCGAGTTCTGCGGCCTGCAACCGCACAAGTACACCAGGCTGGACAGGGCAATCGAACCGCCCCTGCCGGAGCAGCCATTGAGGAGATTCGGGGACGACTCACGAGCCACTGCATGAGTAGAACCAGGCTGGGGAAAGATAAACATTAGGGAGACTGGAAAGGGTCCATGCAAAAGTTATCGATTCGTCTCGAGGTAAAGTTGGTGATAATAGAGCATATGAAGGACGCGAATTGATGCTCAAAAACAAAAGTCGTAACATAGGACCACGGATAGCAGCTGGAACCGCTTCGGCCCTCAACATCGGCACAAGCCACTCTTCCATGCCAATATACGCCAGCACAAGGCATCGGCCGGCAAGGATAGACGAGTACGTCCGCGAGGTATATGTGGGCCACGAAAATGCGACACAGCAGCCGGCCAGCGGCTCCAAAAGCTTCCCCGGTAGTCTTATTTTCCTCGTGGACTAGCCACAGGGCCATGGGGGCTACCTCGCTCGCAGGCATGTACTTTTCCACAACGGCCTTGACCTGTTTGTTCTGGATGGCAGCAGCTGAACCCGGCGTGTAAGCCGAGGGAGCCAGCGAGTTGATGAGAATGTTGTCGTCCTTCCCCTCCAGCGCCACGGACTTGACCAAGCCCACGAGCGCCAGTTTTGCTGCCCCATAGATTGCCTGCCCTACTCCGCCCGCCATGAGAGTCGAGGTGGACATGATGATGCGGCCATATCTCTGCTTCTTGAAATGGGGCCACGCCGCCTGGGTGACATTCCAGGACCCTCCGACATGGATCTTGAGCATGTTCCACAGCTGAGCGTTCGATGTTTGATCAAACCTGGACACGCCAGCCCAGCCAGCGTTATTGATAACAATATCGATGCGCCCAAAGGTTTCGACTGCGGTTTTGACTATCTTGTCGGCGACGGCTAGGTCAGAAATATCCCCGACAAAGGGGTCGCCTTTCCGCCTGCCTTGGCGATATCCTCGACCGTGCGATTCGCGGTTGCGTCGGTGGTGCTATTGATAATTACGGCAGCCCTTAGCTGGCCGAGTAGGAGGGCGTATTCGCGACCGAGGCCGCGTCCGGAGCCAGTTACAATAGCAACACGGCCATCGAAGCGAAGGGAGTTGGCAGACATGGCTTGAAGGCTACGTATTGATTCAAATGACAACTAGAGCATGAAGCAGATATTATATTGAAGTGCTCAAGCTTTGTACGGGATGTTGTCCTCTGTTTCATATCTGCTACCTGGAGACCCTGCAAACCAAGATGTATGGCCTCAACCGGGGACAAATTCAAGACCGAAGATGGATTACCAACAAACTCCGCTCCGCCGTCGACATGACGGAGTTTCGCAAATCTTATCCTACCGCCTCTATTCAGGCCCATCAGTAATTGATTGGTCCAGGACCGCGGACCTCCCTAACCCGTTAATACGGCATGCTGGCAATAGTGTCAGCGTCGAATTTATCACAATAACCAGAGCCCGCCGCCATGCCCCGAGCATACATCAATATGATCCAATATTTATTCGGTAAGCTCTCCCAGGACTGGATGAATTGTGTGCCCAGGGAGCGGAACACCGCGGCCGGACGTTGGTCCCCATAGGGGTTCGTCACGGTGAGATAGTGTCCCAAGGCGTAATGAAATTGAGCTTTTTCAAACAACCAGTGAGGTGAAGGTGTGCTGATGCTTGCTGAAAGATCCAAGTTTCCCAACAGTAAGGCTTGATTAGGACGCAACCGTAATGCCATCAGCTCTCAGTCATCGCAAGCACGAACAGTTTATCAATGAGCGCTGAACATACGGCGTCAATATCTCTCCAGGCGATATTTCGGGGTCTCTCAACCAGAAGGCAATCGAGCAAGAGTACTGGCCGAGGTAAGAGCGGGATAGTGGGGACTAGACTGGATATTTAGATTAAGTAGAAGACTATAAGACCCTTCCCATGGTATCGCGGAGTATGCCCTAATATATGTCGTTTTTATAGGTGATCGTACTCAAGCCGCAAAGTCCTGCAGAGGCACTTAGGGCCCAAAGCTCGAGTATTACATTGAACTATATCAGTTACCGAGGAGTTTCTTTGCTACTTACATGTACCTCGTATTAAATAACGCGTAGTTCGTTGAGTCTGAACTGCACGCAGTCCTGTGGTTATCATCCCGGCTTGCCTCATACGTAGGGTTATATATCCCTTAGGAAGATCTAAAATTCAGATTACTTTACTATGAGATATGTAAATTTCCTAAAAATTAGCTTTCCTCTAATAACTAAAGTTTTTAGAGTATATTGGAGGACGTCTCCTCAAGGCATCCTTCGGCGCCTAACAGAGTTAAGACTATTTATCCCAAGTTCCCATATATCCAATAACTATGCTGTGTAATAATACACTCTCTACAAGGCTATTCCACCGGCTTGTATGTCATCAAATCTGTAATAGGTCACGCACCCAGAGTAATAAATCCAATTCAAGTGAAAGAATGGGTAAATGCATCCTACTGACGGAGCACAGAAGTCCTTTGCTAGGCCCCAGTTTCCAGCTGCACGGGATGCTTCCGCTCAGATCAGTTATCGCCTACACAGTCTCCTTGATAGGTCCATCCACATGGTGGTTGTTAACCCCAAGCTTCCTCTGCTTGCGCCACTCCTCGGCATAGGAAACGCCAAAGCCATGCTCAAACACAACACGAATCTCCTCCAGGGTCATCCCGGCAGCCTCGGGGTAGCAGAAAAAGACAAAGATGAAGCCGATGAGCGAGAGAGCAGCATAGAAACCAAAGGTTCCAGAGGGCGAGATTCCTCGCATCATGGAGAGGAAGGTGGAAGACACGATGATATTCGGTCCCCAGTTGCAGATGTTGATCATCATGGTTCCCATCGCACGCACTTCCATCGGGAGGAACTCGTTTGCCTGCCACGGCACACATCCAAGACCGGCAGCATAAGAGGCAACGAAGAGAATCATCGACACCAAAACAACGATGGCGGGCCAGCCGATGGTATCGTCCGTAAGTTCCAGAGTGTTACGGTCGATCGGAATTCGGACAAAAACGCCGGCAGCAACGACCAGAAAGACGGGCATCCCCCACATGGTCCAGAGCAACAGGCGACGGCGTCCGACTCGGTCGATGAGGAAGATGGAGAGGAAAGTAAAGAGCCAGTTGGTCGCAGTGACAATGGTGCCGACGGCGATGGGGTTGTTGAAGCCAACGATTTGGAAGAGAGTGGCGGAGTAATACATGAGGGTGTTGAAGCCGCAGAGCTGCTGGGTTGCCATGAGACCGCACGCGACGATGGCGGCCCGGCGGTTGGCTGGGACTGTGGCGAGGCTCTTTAGAGAGTGGCGAACCGAGACCTCCTCGTTCAAGGCCTTTGCCTGGGAGACGCCTTGCTGGATGTGAGCCACCATCTGAGTGATCTGGTTCTCGTTGGCGGTAGGATACATGCGACGCAGGACCTGGAAGCACTCTTCGGAGCGGTTGTGGAAGAGCAGCTGCCGAGGCGATTCGGGACACCAGAACAGGAGGACTCCGAGCAGAATTGACGGGACCCCGCCGATTCCAACCATGTATCGCCATCCGTGAGGCACTTTGTAGAATGCGGCGTCGACACCGTAAGCAAGCAGAGAACCAGTGCCGAGGAAAACCATATCGATTGAGATCATTCGGCCGCGCCACTTGGCGGGTGAGATTTCCGCAATATATAGAGGGATGATCTGGTCAATTAGCAATGCGATGACTATGAAACAAGAGTGCCATACCATGGAGGCCGAGCCGACACCGAGACCAACGAGGAACCGGCCAACAGACATCTGCACGATCGAGTACGAGGTTGCCTGAACGAGCGCCCCGACGGTGAAGAGGACCGAAGCAAACCAAATGGCTGGCTTCCTTCCATACTTGTCTGCGGTGATGCCGGCAATGATGGCCCCGACAAAAGCACCAGCCGCGCAAAGCGCCGTGATGAGTTCCTTTTCCCAGTGGTCGAGAGGACGATTATCGAGGTCATTTCCAATGACAACAAGCATTCCCGAGATAACACCTAAAGTTTGCCATTAGGCATCATGCAAAAGGAGGCGAACCCTCTGGGATCCAAGGTCATACCTGTGTCGAATCCAAAGAGCAGACCTCCTATGGCGGTTGTGACGACGCAGAGGTTTAAAAAGAGGCCGGGGGTGGAGTCTTCGATAAAGTCCTCGCCCCCCTTGAGGTCGTTGTCCTCGACATGGCGAGTCTCTGAGTGGGCTCCCACGGCAGCAACTTCGTCTTTTCCTGCCATTTTGATCAAGAAGGGTAATTTTCAAAGATGTCTGGAGAAGTAGTGTGGCGTTGATGCAGTTCGAGATGCTGGCCTTCGGGGTTTTATACCCAAATGCGGTGCGTTGAGTGAGGTGATCCTCAGCTCACCTTGCCAGAGTCAAGGACTGCCTGGGGAAGTGCTATCCATCCGGATACCGTTCCGGCCAATAGAAGGAGACATGATTCTCTGCATCGAGGCCCACAAACGAAGAGTCTGGGGTATGGAGTTGGGCCTCTCCCCATGGGGTTCACGAGTCAATAGGTGAACCTTGCTAGCTTCCGAGGAGCAAGACGAGGGATTATGGCCGCGTACAGAAAGAGTATCCGCAGGTAAGGCAATCGTATCCTCAGTTCATGCAAGTCCCGAACTGGTTCATGACTCGCACTCAAGCTTGGCTAGCGGGAGTCGCGAGGCAAGTCTGTCCTTGACACTGGCAAGTCTCTCCGTTGTGGGCCATGTGGTTCCCCGCACTCGTCGAGGCAAGTCTATCCGCCAGCAATTCTCTCCACCCGCCGTCTCCAGTCTGGGCAACCTCTTCTGGCAAGTCTCTCCGCTACGTTTGCAAGTCTCCGTTCAACTCCACAAGTCTCTCCTCAAGCAACGTCCACTTCTCCGCGTCAAGAACAGTGCATTCACCAACGAAACACCATGTGGCGCGGACAGAAGAGGGGACGATGGGGTCCTCTAGAGTCCGCCTGTGGGTGAGAACTGATCGCAGATCGCCTCGACAGACTTAAAGGCGCCGCTCGCACGTCGAATTGATCAGCCAGTCCACCAATTCACATCACTCATCTCAACATGGCCCCCCAAAAGCTCAAGATTGCTGCTGCTGGCCTCGGCCGCATGGGCAAGCGACATGCCATCAACTTCCTCAACCGCACCCCCAGGGCCGAGCTCGTCGCCGCCTTCACCCCCGACCCCGAGGAGATGGCCTGGGCAAAGGTCAACCTCGAGCCCCACGGAGTCACCCTCTACGACGACTACCAAAAGATGATTGAGCAACCCGGGCTCCAGGCTGTGGTGATTGGCACTGCCACCTCTGTGCACGCCGAGGAGGCCATCCAGGCCATGCAGAAGGACCTGCACGTCTTGTGCGAGAAGCCTCTGTCGACCGACATTGAGATTGTGAGCGCCACCCCGAAATTCACGACCTAGCTAACTCCTCAGTGCCGCCAAGTAGTCACCGAGGCCAAGAAGCGCCCTCACCTCAAGGTCATGTGCGGCTTCTCGCGCCGCTTCGACCAGTCCTACCGCGATGCCCACGACAAGATGGAGCAAGGCGCTATCGGCCGGCCGACCATCATCCGCAGCCAGACATGCGACAAGCACGACCCGTCGGGCTTCTTCGTGGCCTATGCGGCCTGGTCCGGCGGCGTCTTTGTCGACATGTCGGTCCACGACATCGACCTGACGCTCTGGTTCTTTGGCGACGACGTCATCCCCAAGAGCGTCTCGGCCCACGGCGTGCGCGCCGTCCAGCCCGACCTGGGCAAGTACAACGACTACGACAATGCCGTCGGCATCGTCGAGTTCTGGGGCGGCAAGATCGCCTACTACTACTGCTCGCGCATGATGGCCCACGGCCAGGAGGATACGACCGAGATTATCGGCACCGAGGGCAAGCTGACCGTCAACGGCAACCCGCAGTCGAACCTGGTCAACTACTACCACTCGGGCGGCATCACCCGCGAGGTGCCGGCGCACTACTACGGCCGCTTTGAGATGGCCTTTGTGCAAGAGTCCAACGAGTTCGCCGAGGCCTGCCTCGATAACAAGCCGCTGCCGCTGAAGCTGACCAACGCTGTCAGAGCGGTTGAGATCGGCGCTGCCCTGCAAGAGGCTCTGGTCAGCGGGAAGCAGATCCGGTTTGACGAGATTGGACGCCGCATCGAGGACCCCAAGCTGTAGACGCACCCTAATAAAAGCAATCATGTTTATTTATCTGGACTCTCGTCCTGCACCCATTGCTCTTGCAGTGACGCGCGTAGTGGACATGTGTTCCAGCCAGTCTTTTGTTGTACGTGGTCCAAAAAGTTGAGCACCATTTCCTGGTCTTCCTTTTCCGCAAAGACACCGCCCCCTGGGGTGTGAGCAGGGCATCGATCCTGAGGGGGGGGACTTACAAACTGATAACGAATGCCGTGCTGTAAACAGGGCATTTTCTGCTCTTGCGTGGGAGCTGGCCAGGGCGATGACTTGGAGGAGGTGGTTGCGTACGGTTTGCTGCCAAAGTTAGATATGTCAGTTCCCTATGAAGCACTTACCTCGACCCTCTTCCCCTGCCGGATGTGCTCGAGTACTGACGACGCTACAATCGGTGTAGACATGGCGAGGATGATTTTGGCGATGTGGTAGTATTGCAATCCGACAGCTAAACGGTCAGCAGGGTCGACACTCAGGGGGGGGGCAACTAACCGTGAAATGGAGACAGGACCCAGATTTCCGGCAGCAGTCGCCCTTCTGCCTTGATTCTCTTTGCCTCGTAGATCGGGTTAAACGCTGGTGACTTGGATTCGAACCAGTTATCCACCTCCTGGCGGATCTCATCAAGGCTCTCCCCTGAGCAAGGCGCCGCTCGAGGAAATGCACACCCCAGCGCCTTTGCAAGCAAAAACACCATCTTATTCGCATACGCCGCATCGTCAACTCGCTTAAACACGTCCGACTGCAGATACGTGTCCAGGTCTGATCGCAGAGGCCGCTGCTTGACCAACGAGATGTAAATGTCCTGTCTCAGAGAAAGCCATGCAGCCGCCTCTCCGAGCCCACCGTTAAAGTCAAACACGGACATCGAGTTGACGATCCTCGACGTCCCGTTGAGGTGGAGTTCCTTGTCGTCCGCTGCGACTGTCAGCCTTGAAGCACAGAGACATGGCGATCCGGGTCCACCTACCATCCATCTCTTCGTACTGCCGCAGAATTGCAATAGCAGCAAGCGTTTCCTCGTCGACTGGGCCGTTCTGCTCGGCAACTGCCTCGATCAACAGGCTCAGACACCTGTCGTAGTACTCCAGCGCTTCCGTGGTTGTGTCGGGCATTTTTCGGTTCAGGTGACGTGACGAGAAGGCAAAGACGGCGTAGCGCAGCACGGGAAAATAAAGCGACCGCCGGGGTACTTCAATCTCGAAATGCCGTCGCAGGTCGGTGGCATCGGCCTAACTCTTAGCATGCTGAGCCAGTGAGGGTGTCTGACTTACCCATAAAGCCATGTTTTCGGTGAAATTTCGAATGAGAACAGCCTCTCTTGAAGTGAAGGGCACCACCGGTTGCGAGTACGGAGATCGTGCATACGGCGGAGAAAGGTCTAGTGACGAACTGTCACGAAGATGCCGCACGGCATGAGATCGTGTGCTCTCTCTGGACTCTGAGACCTCGGAACCGTTTGTTGGTGACACCATGTTTGAGTCAAATCCCAGAGACCTATCCAATTAGCAAATGCGGTCACTCCAAGGTCAGACGCACCCAAATTGAACCAATGGATCTGGCCTAGTCTCCCGTCTATACAATTAGCCACGTTCTGCCGTGCGTGGTTCACTCACTCCCTATCCTCGGTGTCGTAAATCTGCGACAGCTGCGCAGTCTCGTCGCAATACTCCACTGCTTTGGTCAGTTCGTCCACTGCCCTGGGCAAGTACATACGACTTCTCTCCGGCTGAACCCAGACCTGGTTCTCTGCAAACGCAAACTCGTCCGTCGAGTCGAGCCCGCTTCGGAACCGAACCTGCAAAGCGCGGACGCACTCAATACCGGCCTTCATGCACGACGTACATGACGGCATGTTCCTATCGCCTAGGGATGTTACTCCAGACCCACGACCCGGCTAAACAACTCACATTTGACATGGCGGACTGCGACCGTCAGCAGGGTCAATCAGCAGGGGTCATCCATACCTCGGCAGGCGGTGCTGTTGACGTTAGCAGAGAAGATGACATCCAGACGATATCCAGAGCAACATACCATCCTATCGCTACCCGGCTTGTCCTCTTTGACGTCCGATCCCCGGAATCCATTGTCGTGGATGAAGCCCCTGGAGCACGGATGAGAGCCGGTGCGGAGATTTATAGGCATCACGTGGAGCACCCCGCAATCTGCGGGGAAGCTAGGATCGAAGTGTGCGAGTGGTCTCCGGGGTCGGTTGCTACATTGCAAGAATCCGCTAACACTGGGGTCCCAAATCTATGCTTTATTCATCGAAGGCTCATCCAGCCTGTTGAACTCATTGTCCACATCAGGAAGCCAGCAAGGTGTGAATTGGCCAAGATACTGCCGTAGAGTTCCACTGCTCAGACGTTCAAGAAACCAGGATCGTCTCTACCACGAGCCCCATTCCACATGATCATCCGTCCCTTTGGCACAGGCCCTTGACGAACATCGCGCGATACAGCCGCAACCTCAAGACTACTCCCGGTGCAATTCAGTGTTGTCGCTCTCCTTGGGCGTGGGAACAAATAACCAGCTGACGGCCGTAGCAGCCAGGAGCGCGCACAGCACAGGCTGCAACACGGCGACCCCAGCCCTGGCTGCAATGAGACCAGTGATGATCGGGAACAGGCACCCACCAAGCTGCGCGAATACAAACACAAACGCCAGGGCCGTAGAGTGAATCCGGGGAGAAAACAGCTTGGAGCCGACCGCCATGCCCTGCTGCTGTTAGAGTGTACTTTGGCTTGAATTCGAAACTTACCGTAGCGAAATAGGGCCCCATGAAAAAGCCCAGAAAACTGATGGCGATAGAAGCCGCAATAATGTTGGGAACCCTGAATTGTTAGCATAGCCATGCGTCGGAGCGGATACTTACAGCCAAAAGAGGAGCTGGAGAGCAATGCTGATGATGGTGAATCCAAAAATCATCCTCCGGACCCCGAAACGGTGCGTGGGCTCGGCAAGCAACAGCCTCCCAAGCAAAGACCCTCCGCTGAATCCCGCAGGAACAAAGCCCATCTGCGAGAGGTCTCCATCACGAACGTCAACCAGGTATTCAACAACCCACCCGCTAGCGGTAAGAGTAGCACCCAGGAAGAAAAAGAAGAAGAGGCTCAGAAGCCACACACTCTTATTCTTGAGTGTCTCCTTCATGAGCAGGAACGCATCCTCGTTCCTCGATGCAGTGGGGACATCTGCTTCCAGCGTCCGCTCGGTAACAGGCTGCTTCCTCTTGAGCCGCAGGGTGTCCCAAAAGGTATAGGCAACAAAGGCCACGTTCAAAACACCAATTCCAAGCGGAAACGTGTAAAATAGGTACCATCTCGAAACCTCTCCGGCCGACGCAACGCCAGTCGCCACGAAAGGTCCCACCAAACACCCGGCCATGTACATTGCATGTATGAATGCCAGCCACCGGTGAGATCCTTTGACGCTAGCAACAAAGGTGTTTCCGTGTGTGTCCTGGTACGCTTGTCCGAGGCTGACCAGCCAGAAGGTGATGGTGAACAAGGCAAAGGGGGGTCGCCAGGATCTCAGGGCGTGAGCGATTACCTGCATCACAGCACCAATCGTGAGCATGGATCCAAGGTCGAAAAGCTGGCAAAGATGGGTGTTCGAGAGGGCCGCAAAGAACCAGCCCATGAAGTTTGCTCCGTATCTAGGACAGTTAGCACAGGTAGTGACCTGGGTGATGTCTGCTTACACCGCCGACACGATGGCAGTGGTGATGCCGTAGTCTCGGAGCAGATGGGGCACGATAGCTCCGATACTGCCATCGTTGACGCCAGCGACAAAGAATGAGAACGCCACGCTTAGGATTCGCAGCATATCCGCACGGCTGGGCTTTGATGAGGCATGTTGCGATTCATTATCGGTTGTGGGGTTCTGAGGCTGGAGCTCTAGCGTCACAGGGACGGTCTCGGTCTGAGTTACGGTCGCCATAGTTCTGACCAGAGTGCATGGGATTAGGAATCAGTTCATGGACTGCAGCACCTATTTATTCATCCAACGGGGAATGCTCGGTTACACATCGGACAGCGACAACCGGTGCAGATCAAGGAGTGTCGGTTCATGATGAGGATAACCGAGTCCGCAATGTCGGGCCGGCGTGGCTAAAGGGCGGTAGAATGTCGCTGCTCGGATAACAGATACCCTAGACAGCCCGAACGGTGCGTGGACATCCAAACTTCCAGAATAGGCATTTGTGAAGTTATATTTGAATACTTCCTCTTTGGGAGTATTTCCTATTTCATCGACTTCCCGCGACAAGCACGTGGAGTTGCCAGATGACATCATGTGATTGCGGGCAGGAACTAGACATGGAAGGAGCGTTATGTTGAGTGGAATATGATTTGGATGAAAAGGATAGGAACGTGAGGAATAATAAAATGTGAGTCGAGAAAACCTAGAAAGATCGATTTCTTGAATGGTGTGGCGTTGACAATACTACCAAAATGGACACCTGATGAGCAACGCCTAAGAGTCATAAGAGATTACAGAATAACATCTCAATATCTTTTAGTACAACAGCCAGCTGTATTTCTAGGGAGCCTGTAAATAGAAAAGGTATCGATGGGAAAAGGAATAGACACCGTGGTACAATCCCAACAGCGACTCTCTCGAAAAACAGCCAACTCTGGCTGCTAAAGCATGACGGCCATCTCTAAAAAAATCACTCGTCAGCTACTCGGCAAAAGGGGAAAGTCATACATATAATCACGGGCGAGAAAGAAACCATCCTCTCTTTAAAATAAACGACAGATAAATAGCTCAAACCAAACCGCAGATAGCTAGGATTCTCCTCACGCAGACTCAATCAACCTGAGGCATCTCACACAAGTTGGTGGAACACGACCAGGCAGCAAGTCACCAAGATGTGGCTAACCTGGAGGCATTTGAAGCATGGTTCTTCTCGAGTAAATGCTCGGCAACAGAACCATGCCCCAGGTGATCAAGCCCCTGCTCCTAGAAAGCACGAGATAATAAACTGATTCCAATCACCATTCAACAGATATCCAAGAGGCGGTCCAGACCAAAGCACCCGATCAATACGGGCTCCCTCTCACCATGCAAACCAGACAGCAAAGCCTTCAGTTTCCATCAATATCCGGCTGCGGCACAACAAACCACGTGGTGGCGCACAGCTCGTGTACTGATTTACGCCGACTTGGCGCTGTGCAAGACGCGATTCCCGCACCTATGTGATCATAGTCCCTGCGTCCGATCCGCTAACATAAGCTTACCCCGGCGCTTATGAGCTTATTTTGTGGCCAGGCAGATCGCGAGACGTTATGCCGCCAATGCCAGCGCCCGCCTTGTGACCTTCCCCTTTGGGGTAACCATCTGTGGGTGATCGGCGGCATCTGGGCAATGCCGTGCTCCCAGGATTCGATCTCGACATCGATCCCGAACAGGAGCCTGCTACGACGTCTGGGCTGCCAAGAAGCACTCGGGCCAATCCTCCGGGGCGGCTCAAGAGAAAAGAGGAAGGACGAAAGAAGGACAGGGGTGCCCGGCGGACTTTTGGCAGGCGAAGGATTGACGTTACATTCCCGGTTACATCGCGATCGCCAATGCGACGACCTACCAACTTGGTTGCCTGTCGTCTCACACGAGATGTGCACGTCAATGTAAGATGTGATGGCGTACCTCTGCGTGTTTAAAAGGCGGTTGCCGTGGACTTTCTTACCGGACCCGAATTCCAAGGACAACCATGGCGGACCACAGAGACCACACCCCCGACAACGGGTTCAAGGGGAGTGAGGAGGAGCGACACACCGACAATGACAGCACCATCGACGCGCAAAACTTTTCCTACTCTGAGGATCGCAAGATTGGCATCACGGGTGCCGTCTTTCTGATCCTCAACAAGATGATTGGAACCGGAAGTGAGTGCCGCGCGCCGTGTTAGACAGAGCATAGCTAAGAAGCAGTCTTTTCAACCCCGTCCAGCATCTTTGCGGCAACCGGCTCGGTCGGTATCTGTCTGATGCTCTGGGTGATTGGAGGATTCCTCACCTTTTGCGGTCTCAGCGTCTTCCTCGAGTTCGGTCTCGCCATCCCCCGTTCCGGCGGCGAGAAGAACTACCTCGAGCGCGTGTACCGTAGACCTCGATACCTGGCCACCTGCGTCCTGGCATCCCAGATGATTCTTCTCGGGTTTTCGTCCGGAAACGCTCTCGCCTTCGGCCGATACATTCTTTACGCATCCGGAAAAGAGATCCCTGACGGCTGGGCGGCTCGTGGCATTGCTTGTTCGTGCATCACCTTTGCCGTCGTGCTACACAGCACCCTCCCGAAATGGGGCATCCGGCTCTTCAACGTCCTCGGAGTCTTCAAGGTGGTCATCCTGCTGTTTATCGTCTTTGCTGGATTCGCAGCTCTTGCGGGCCACCGTCGCGTGCCCGACCCCCACAACTTTGACAACGCCTTTAGAATCGAAGACGGTGACGGCTATGGAGGCGGCGGCGCTTACGCTTACTCGAATGCTCTCCTCAACATCATCTACAGCTACAAGGGCTGGGAAAACGCCAACTACGTCGTCAGCGAGCTCAAGCACCCCCGGAAGACGCTCGCGATTGCCGCCCCGATCGCCATTGGCGGCGTCACCATCCTTTACGTGCTGGCCAACGTCGCATACTTTGCGGCCATCCCCAAGTCTGATCTTGCCAAGTCCGAAGTCATCGTTGCTGGTCTCTTCTTCCGCAACATCTTTGGAGAGAGCGCTGCCGCCCGAAGCTTGCCTGCGTTTGTCGCCTTGAGCAACCTGGGCAACGTCCTGGCTGTGTCATTTGCCCATGCTCGGGTGAACCAGGAGCTTGCCAAGGAGGGTATGCTGCCGTGGAGTCGATTCTGGGCTTCGAACAGGCCTTTCAACGCTCCAGCTGCATCTGTAAGTCGTCATCCTGGTGTTTGGACTGGATTAACAACTGCAGCTCTTTCTGCACTGGCTCGTTACCGTCATCGTCCTGCTCGCACCCCCTGCAGGCCCTGCTTACAACTTTATCGTCAATCTGTACGTTCACCTCTATGCTGTCCAGACGTCGCTAACAATTCAGGTACACCTATCCCGGCGCATGGATCAACGGCTTTGTCACCCTTGGTCTCATCTACCTGCACTACAACAAGTCAGAGAACTGGACGTCGCCGTGGCATACCTACCTCCCGATCTCGGTCATCTACCTGCTCGCCAACATCTTTCTCGCCCTGGTCCCATTTATCCCGCCCGAGGGCAGCTGGGACGCGGATGGCTATCCGTACTACGTATTCCCCGTGGTTGGCGTGGGTGTTTTGATCCTCGGTGGCATCTACTGGACTCTCTGGACAAAGTTTCTCCCTCGCATTGGAGGATACAAGGTCGTCGCCGATCGAAGCTTTGACGAGCAGGGGACTGAGGTTGTTAGATATCGCAAGGTTGCTGTCAAGTCGGATTAGTTCTTGACAAGAGAACTGGACAACCGAGCTGGTCGAACATATCTTGGAGAGTCGTGCTATTGGTATTGAACTTAATAATCATGATGCCATCTCACAGGCTAGCTGTGGGGTGCAGAACCATAAAGAGGGCTAGATTTCTGTTAAATCAACACTGCACTTATTGAGCTTAACTTAGCCCAGACTGTACTAAAGCTTGAATAACCGCTAATCAGCCCCCACCCCTTGGGCCTCTGGGGAAGTGAGTGGATTGTGGCGGCCCGTATTGATAATGAAGCCGAGTACTATACAGCATCAACCAGACTCCCCTACCGACAGTGCCTCACTCCAGCTGCAACAAAGGGCGTTCCAACTCAACGCCTCCCATCCATTCTCCAATCCGGCCTCACCTACGCAATGGGGACCAAGGGTGTTGTAAATGTGTTCTCCTATGCTCTCGCAGCTTCACTAATCCCTTCAGCGGATGTTTTGGCCCTGACCGCGGCCCAGCTGCAAAACCTTTTCACGACGGGGCAGCTGACCAGCGTCGACGCTGTCAAGCTGTACCTGGCTCAGATCTCAAAGCATAACCATGCAGGCCTTCATCTGAACGCAATCATTTCTGTCGCTAAACGTGACTCACTTCTCGCTAGCACCCGTGAACTTGACGAGGAACGCCGTCAAGGCAAGATTCGCGGGCCCCTTCATGGCATCCCCGTCATTCTCAAGGTAGCCAAGCCGCGTCATGGCCCTCGCATTCGTTGACCCCTACAGGACCTTTGCAACACGGTTGATTTACCAACCACCTGTGGATCATACGCGTTCAAGCAGGGCAGGCCTAGGCAGGACGCAAATCTCATCAGCACACTGAAGGCTGCCGGGCTGATCATTCCGGCCAAAGCGAACCTGAGTGTGAGACAGAGTGTCCAAGCAGATCATCATTTATTGATTAAAACAGGAACTGGGCAATGCCAAGGGATTAGGTCTCATGGCTGGGTGGTCTGCTGTTGGGGGCCAGGTTTGTGACGCCCCTCCGCTGTTTGTCTGCTGCTGATGATGTAGACGCAATCTCCTTATATCGAAGGGGGCGTCGCCGAGAACGCAACATTCTTCACCAATTCTGCCGGGCCTCCCAAGCTTCCCCTTTTACACTGCTGACACTTGTCTAGGACCCTGCAGGTTCCTCCGCGGGCAGCGCTGTTGCTGTTGCTGCCGGGTTTGCGCCCGCGTCTCTTGGCACTGAGCTCGACGGATCCATCGTGATGCCAGCTGCCAGAGCCGGGGTATTCGCCGTCAAGCTCACCCCGGAGAGCGTCGATAATGACGGTTTCCAGCCCGGGGCACCTGATTGGGACAGCCAAGGGCAATATGCCAAAACGGCGACAGATATCGCGACGCTCTCGGCCATCCTGCGGCTGCACGATCCGGGTTACTACCATCCACTGACCACGTCCTGGAACGGACTCAAAGTAGGCTTCGTCGATCCCACACTATGGAGGAGCTATCCGACCGCGATTGAACGGGTGGATGGTTTCTTTAACCAGACTGATAACGCCCTGTTTGCTGCCCAGGACAAGATTGAGCAATCTGGCGGAAAGGTTGCTCGATCAGTGCCCGTAGCATCCTGGAATGACATTACCGGCGCCATGCCCGACTTTTCGCAAATGGAGGAGATATTCGGTATGTTCCTTGCCTCATATTATGCTGTATGCTAACCGCCGCAGCCTTTCAAATGAAGCAGCGACTCCCAAGGTTCCTCGAGCTATTTGAGGGAGTCCCCCAGACTCTCGAAGAGCTCATCAAGTTCAACGAGGATCATGCCGAGCTAGAGTTTACCGAGCGTTCGTGAAGAAGGCCCATCTATGTAATTTAACTAACATCTCCAGGCGACAATAACCAGAAAGATCTGAAAGCCGGACTTGATACCAACATCACGCAGGAACAGTACGATCTCAACTTCAAGGCGTTGCGCACAGCTGCGTCCCACACTCTACTGAGCATGAAAGGAGTACGACGTCGACGTGCTCCTGGGGCCGTGTGACTCACGGTTTGCGAGCGTGGGTGCTGCGGCCGGTTTCCCGGTTGGCAATCTCCCGCTCGGCTTTGCCGACTTCAATGGGCGTCCTTTCTCGCTGCACGCGATCGCGCCGGCTCACGAGGAGGCAAGAATCTTCCAGGTCATGTCTGCTTGGGAGACGTCATTTCCGGATAACGTCCGCGCGCCTCCATTGCTGGTTGACAGATTTCCTGGGGAACAGATTGCGATGGGAGATGCCAATTAGAGAAGAGAATGCTGCCAATCATTTGATCTATGCTGGTGTTCCACCAGCCTAACTCGGAATTTCCCGTGTCAGGTTCCAGTAGCTGTGTACAAGTGATATTATTCTATTAATTATGGTGGATGGTAGAGTTGGGTGGCTATATAGCGAGGGTGTTAGTGAGGTGAGTGTCTATCCATGATCATAGTCCTTGCTGCAACGCCCTCAGAGCCGAGTCCTTCTCCAGCAGCTCCTTCGGGTCGCCAGCCTCTATAATCTTTCCATCGCCCATTACTACCGCAACGTCAAAGTCGGTGACATGGTCCAGACGGTGGCTAACCTCAACGACCGTCCGGCCATCCATGACCTCTCTGAGAACTTGGCGAATCTCTGCGTTCGTGGCATTGTCCACACTGCTTGTCGGCTCATCTAGCAGTACTATTTTGCCATGTGAAAGCAGCGCTCGTGCCAGACAGAATAGCTGGCGCTGGCCGACAGAGAATCCCAGCTCGTTCATGTCGGCGTCAAGCCCTCCGCGCCCCTCGATGACTGCCCAGATGCCAGCCTTTTCCAGCGCCTGGATGAGCAGGGTATCGGCCTGAACGAGTTCTTCCGGGTCCAGGTTGTTTCTCACCGTGCCAGAAAGATTGACAGGGTCCTGTGGGATCGTGGTGAGATGCGAACGAATGTACTGGCGGGGCATGGTTGTAATATCTCTTCCGTCGATGCGGATGGTGCCAGCACGTAGCTCGAGGAGCCGTAGAATCGAGAGAAGAAGCGATGATTTGCCACTGAGAGGTCAGCTGAGTCAGTACGCCTGCGTAAAACTCACCTCCCAGAGCGGCCGCATATGCAAACCTTTTGTCCGGGCTTGATCACAAGAGACACGCCGTGTAACACGGGGAGAGATTCATCGCTATTTTGTCAGCCTCGCCTTGAATTGTTTGGTTTACTTACCTATAAGATGCTGTGATGTTGTCGATTTCAATCTGGCCCTCTGCCGGCCAGCAATCCGGAGTCTCCTTTTCGACGGGCTTGTTCTCATCAGGAGTCGTCTTGATGAACCCCTTGAGTCTCGCAATCGCGCCTAACGACGTTTCCAACTGCGTCCACTGGTCGATGACAATAGTGAGGGTCTGGTTGAATCCCAGCAAATTCACCATGGCCAGGCCAATGGCTCCCTGGCTGGTGGCGCCAGAAATGCGCAGCCCCAGAGTCACAAGCAATATTGCCATGCCAGCGACAAACAAGTCAAGGACAACCTGCAGCCACATCTGGATGCAAAGCATCATGTAGAATGGCTTCTGCGAATGGCTCAGAAGCTGGAAGCCTTCATCCTGAAAGTCCTGGGACCAGCCAAAGGCGCGGACAGTCGACAAGCCAGCGATGGTCTCGGTAAAGTGCGTATATAGTGGCGACTTTGCCTCGAGGTCGAGGAATCGCATCTGGCGTGACGTACGGAGGTAGTACTTTTGAATCAGGTAGAGAGTGAGAAAGGAGAGGGGGAGAAACGCTCCAAAGTATTTGGCCCCCGATGCCACCACCCCAGTCTGTACCAGGCCTCGCAAAGCCACTGCTGCTGTTAGTTGCCGCCAGAAGAGGGAAATAATACATACAATCCAAGGTCAGGAAGAACGCCAAAGGGAGATTTTGGTCAATGAGCGTCATATCCTGGCTGAATCTGCACACTGTTAGACTGCTTCACTTAAAGGGGGCGACATACCGATTCAATATGCTTCCACTTTCAGTGTTGGTGAAAAAGTGCAGAGGCGCCCTGGATCGTTAGCAGAGTTACAAATAGATGGAACCTATATCCTTACCGGCAGACAGAGTTCAGTAGCTGCTCGTGGAGGCGGTTGGACGACTTGGGAACGGCAATAATAAGAAAGTAGCTGATGGTCAGCACCATCCACACTCGGCCTGGTCACTTACTCGAGGTTGAACATGTTGAGCAGCATACCAGCCAGGGCAAACCCAACATATCCACCCGCATAGTTGGCGTCTTTTGCGCCCTCGGCATGCTCAGTCCATCGTCGCAGCCAGATTTCTATCCTGTCAGCGCGAGTAACAAAACGGGTTGCTACACTCACGAGGCATAATCTCCAAGACTGAGCCAACCACAGCTATTGGGAAAACGATGCTGATGACTCTCCAGCCCATTGAACGGAGGTAGATCTTGTAGCAGTCCTTGTCGCCGGTCTGGCGGGCCAGGTCGACCTCAGCCTTGGCTGATGTGCTGACTGGGTCTGGGGCGTTCAAGGTCTGAGGAACTGCCTCATCCTTCTGCCTTCTGGAGGTGTCTTCCAAAACTCCCCAGGCCGAGGGCTCGATGTCATTGTAAGGCACTTGGTTGCGAACAATGCAGCCGTCCTCGAGCATCGTGATGTAATCGGCCGATTGCAAAAAGTGAACTGACCGGTCAGATGTGTCGCGTCACAGACCGGGGACTTACCATTGCTTGTCGTCAAGATGACGGTTATATCTGTCCTCAGAAGACCATTCCGGTCCACAAGCCGCTGAAACACCTTCTCAGCGGTATCATTGTCGAGGCTGCTAAACACGTCATCAAGGACAAGAAGTTTCCTGCGGGAATAGACGGCTCGAGCGAGGGCCTGCGCTTGTTAGACAACTCGACTGCTGGGGCTGTACTTACCACTCGCTGCTTTTGTCCTCCGCTGAGAGCAACTCCGCCCGATCCAACAATGGTCCTATCGCCTTGAGGCAAGCTCGCCATGTCTTCATCCAGGGCACAAGAGTGAAGGACAGTTGCGAGCCACTTGTCATCCAAAGGCGACTGGCCAACAATGTTGTCTCTGATTGAGGTGTTGCGTAGCCACGGTGTCTGGTCGCAGTATCCCAAGGATTCGGTTGCCCTAATGCTCCCTCTCGACGGGACAAGCTCGCCGATGATTGCCTTGAGCAGAGATGACTTCCCGCAGCCTACCCTCCCGACCACCAAGTTGAGGGTTCCCTGTTGCACCGTCAGGTTGACGCCTTTGAGCAGGGTCACAGCGTCTTCGGTTTCAAAGTCTGCGTCCTTGATAACGACAATTTCAGAGTCTGGCAAACCCTCCTTGGACTGCCCGTCGTGTTCCTGGGCTGGGCCATCTTGCTCGCTGAGTTGCAGAAAGGCCTGAATACGCCCACAACCCCCGACAACACCAGCCATCTGCATCAACGACACGAGGATCATGACAAGAGGCTGGATTGAAAGAGAAATGATAGACAGAGATGTAAAGGCTTCCGCGACACTGAGCCCCTCGTCCGCTTTCGTCCAGTATATCGCAGAAATGATGATAACCACAGGCGTGGCTTGGGCAGAAACCATGGCTAAAGGATTAGCAAGGTTCAATTGACGGAGAGTCACTCACCTAGCGCGTTGATGTGCACGAGAAGCCATCGAAACTTGGCAGAGATTTCGAGCTCGCGCACTCTAAGCCTCTGCACCAGCCTCTGGAAGAGATCGGTGAGGCCCATCATCTTGATGCCTTTGATTTGACTCAGCATGCTTGAGGTCTCGCCAACACGTTTCTGAACAGCCTGGTTCCACTGTATAACGGCTGGTTCCATGCCGGGAGAAATGATGCCGCTCAGGATTGTCGTGACTACTTGGTTAGCGCGGTAGTGCAACAGAACTCGCACTTACCGACGGTCGGGACAAGTATCAGCAGACTAGGATTTCCAACTTGTCGATACAGCAAGTATATGCCAACCGGAAGCTCGAGGATATTCGCCCACATGTCGTGGGCCGCCGCCCCGGCGCCCACAATCGTGTCAACGTCAGTGGTCATCAGAGTGACAGGTGCAGAGTCCTTGATAGCAGCCGTCTTGAGTCGAAGGGTCTTTTTCAGGATCAGCGACACGAGGCCCCCCCTGTACATGGTGACCAGCTGGTACGACATGTGGTGGTACCAGGCGCCCGAGATGGCGAGCCCAAGGTAGATGAGGACCGTGGCGCCGATCAGCCCGCTCGAGATCTGGAGAGACATTTCGGCGTCGCTGCTGACAAAGAGGACGACGGACTGGATGAGGAAGGGCTGGGCAAAGTTGAAGCCGCTGTGCAGGAGCCGAGGAAGAATGCCCGCCGCAAACTGCCACCTGTACGCGAGAAAGGTGCATTTCAGGAGGCTGAACTGGCTTTGCTTGGGGTCTGTCAGGGTTAGCTTGATTCTCCTGGGTGGATAGTGCTCACCTCTCTCCCATCTCTGCTCCAGTGCGTCTGACAACTTGTCGGTGTTGAACTTTTCGTTGATCTCTCCTAGGCTGTCGACGTCGAGCAGGTTGCGGGCTCCCTTGAAGAGTAGGCGGTTGAGCCACCAGAAGAAACTCCGATTGATCACCCCGGACGCCGTCTCGCGGACGCCTTCCCCTGTAATCAGACGCTTGGGGGACTCTTCCAGCACCAGTAGGGTAGTCTTTAGAGCCAGCGATGCAGTAAAGACCGAGGCAACAGCCTGCATCCGTCGAATCCAGAGTGTCCGGGTGAGGGCGATGTCGAGAATAACCGTTAGAACAAGATAGCCACTGATGAGAGCAGACGGCTTCCTGGAATTTCTATGTTCTGTGTACGACAAAGCTGCCAGAGCCAAAGATTCGACAAGTCCGAGAACCGCATCCGCAATCGAGGTTCTTGATACAGGGTCAAGACACCACAGGGTGATCAAAGTAATCTGGAGGCACACATAGCCGGCGATGGTTGCCTATCATTGTTAGACCACACGACAACGCTCAAGACCACTTACCAGCTTCAGCCACAGAATAGGCCCAAACCTAGTAACTCTCTCATGGTTCCAGAGAGCCGCAATCCGGAAAGGCACAATGAGTATAAAGAGGGCGGTAGGCAGCAGAGACAAGATGCTCTGTTCGAAGAGGATGGTGAAATCAAACCGGCCCGGATATTGAGGCCCAAAATGATTGTCCGCAGTCATTGCAAAGAACGCATTGATGCAGAGAACCTACAGTCTCGCAAGAGCGAGGAGGGCCCTTGAATTTAACCATCTAGAATCATCGATGACATGTTAGTAGCCTCAGGTTCCTCAGTTTGGCGGCGCTGCATCGGACTGGAAGGGGAATAGTGGGGCCGATACGGAATACGCGATACGCAGTACGAGCCAATACCACATCCTGAATTCCCTGTGGCACCTCCAATAATTTCCTCGAATTATTCGGCTAAAGTGCTTAATTGAACCCCAGGCTTGGCAGCATGACCAATGACGCCCAGTCAGGTGGAAGCCCAGACGAGATCCCGGCAGTGCGGTTGGATTGCCCTCGGGCAGTTCGGAGTCCATGTCGAACACGAAAGTGCTTCCAGGTTAGATGGATGCTTGGGAGTTGTCAGGATGTGTATAGTATTGGGATAATATAGTTCCTGCAATTTCTCGTGAATACTGGAAATATCTTGTGGTTATAATTGACTGCCTGGGGCTGCCTGCATCAACGTGTTACACCAAAGCTGCCGCCGCAACCCATGATTCAGCTGCGATAATATCGTAATTAATGCCGTGTGCCTGAATACGGTTCTTTATGGCACGCTCCTCAGTCAAAACTCATTATAGTTCATGAATGCCGTAGTTCCCCTTCTACCTGATCTTGGCACCTGACTCTGTTCTTCTAGTCTCTCCCAAGCCTCGACACCTCACCTAATGATAGATCCGCTGCCCTAGTCTCTTTACCAAGTCATCCTAACTTACTGGAGCATAAAAGTTGACGGTGAGACTGCGGTTGGTTGATATACTTCGGGCCTAGGTTGTAACTCTGTATACGGTTCCACCCATCAGCAACGACAGCCTGCAACCCTTTCTGCAGCATCCCAGTCAAGAATTGACTTGTTAATCATAACTCTATTCAGGAATTGCTCCATGTTTTCAGCTCTTTCTCGACTAAAAATCTCAGGGATACTACCCGGTTGGGTTCCAGAGCGTTGCGAGTTGACAGCGGTCACCAATTGCCCGCACACCAAGGCTACCCTGCTGCGAAACTCCAAATCTCACATAGAAGTGTATTACTCCTACCTCGCCTTTTCTATTCGGATGTACTCTCAGTCTCAAGGCTTCATTTTCCAATTTTACAACTGTTTCTTGTGGAGCAGTCCTCCACTCGCTGGCCGGCATGCAATGTCAACGGCTCGGCACATCTTGTTCAGGGACCACAAGCCTGTCTGCCTACGCCATTTGCCTTGCAGCACCTTCAATCAGCTGAATCGAATACATGACAGCCCTACAGCTTTATACCATCATCCGGATCATTCCAAACACCAACGGACACGGACTTGGCAGACACGCCAGTGGCCTCATCCGCCCCCAAACCCTTGTCCGGGGTAAGCACTAGCCCTCAAAACAGCTGGGATCTCCCAGAAACGGAGCAGGATCCGTCCCTTAATTATGTAAGTTTGGCGAGCAGACGAATCGGCTTCAGCACTGGATCCAAGCCACAGTCCCCCATCTCCAACGGGACTGACGACCTTGGACCGTCTGCTCAGCTACAGTGGGAGGTTGTACCTGCGAGGCCTCCTTAGCTGCAAATTGGGGGCTACGGATCGTCAGCTGTGGTAGATGACTGCGCCCAGGCTGAAACCATTCCGCCTGGGGACTGCATTACATGGGTACCCTGTCCCAAATGTTCGTGTTCCACAACCTGCCTTTCTCTTTCATTTACCTCCCAGCGCCAGTCTCGCTCTGGACAAACATCTGCGATCTTGATCCGAACTCTCTACACCTCCTCGAATTCCTCACGATCCGACGCCCGAGGCAAAGCCACTCCCCCAAGCCATTGAGCGCCTCGCAGCATGTCGTTGCCGTCGCCTGAGCCCAGCTCGTCGTCGCCCGCCCCTCCACCAGGCAGCGTGTCCCCCCCTTCGTACACGCCAGCCCCCGTGACCCCGAAGCTGGACGAGAAGATTGCGGTGCCACCTAGGAGTGACGACAAGATCGCGGCGGTCCCCAAGGACGACGAGAAGATTGCGATACCGTCGGTCAGCTCAATTGACTCATTTTGAACAGACATTAACAGCAATAGGGACCCTGGGAAGTTTGAGCACAGCGACCTCCCCGAAGTCGTCACCGAATCCGTCCCCCAGCCCGTCTCGCAGCACCCCGACCCCAAGAAGAACGAATACTCCACTGTCCCACCCATATCGCCGGCCCCAAGCAACATGCTGAGCCTTCACGGCGATGGCGCCCAGTCGCCTCCGATCCTACAGCATCCAGCCCTCCAGCAGGGCTACCAGCAGCAGGGCTACCCTCAGCCGGGATTCCAGCAGCCCGGCCAGATGGGCTACGCTGGCCACGAGTCCATGGTCGTTCCATCACAGAACCCCGCGCCCGTCCAGCCGACCTATCCCCCGGCGCCCCAAACCGTTACGCCTCTGCATCTCCTCGCCGAGCAAGCCGACACGGTCGACTGCCCATTCTGCCAGCGGCGAACAGAAACACGAGTCAAGAAGGAGTCGTCAGGCGCGACACAGTAAGAGCCCTTTGTTCCCAACCCACCAACAAGACTGACAATCCCCAGCGGAATCGCCGCCGCCCTCTTCTTCACGACCCTCTTTGGCGTCATGTTCCCGTACATCTGCCACTGCGCTCCCCACATCAGCCACTACTGCAAGAACTGCAAGCGCAAGGTTGCGCACAAGCAGCGCGGCGGCGAGATGGAGGCGCTGGGCACGCCCGAGCATCTGAGGGAGATGTCGAGGTTTCCGGCTGCCGAGCCAAAGAAGAAGTAATGCATGGCAGGAGCATGGCGTTTGGGAGCGATCGATATCCATAATTAATAACACTTTGACATGTACAGATCACCTTATAATACACAGATCTACGCAAGACCATGACCTACATATACCGTCACCTACACAATGCCATCAAACGGAGCGGGAGTGTTTCTACTGTATGATTAATCAGGGCTCTATCAATCTCGCGCAGGCAATTACCTCCGAGACACATTATTCTCGCCATGCACAGAACGTCCAGTCGGCTCAGGGCCATCCTCTCCAGTGGCCAGGAGCGGCTCCCTCTCGGCGTTCCTCTTCTTCTTGCTGTCGGTCCTCATTCCGTACGAGCCAACGACGTAGATGCCGAAGATGCCCATCAAAGTGCTGAACGCGAGGGCCAGGATGCCCTTGAGGGTGAATCTACTCAAGTCAGTCAACATCACAACCACGGGCGCGGGACATACCCTTCAGGTAGCCGTGGGGGCGGCACGTTCTCGCCCGAGAGGTCCAGCAGGTCTTTTGTGTTACCAGCAGCGTTGCCAGCAGCAGGGACGTCCCCGGCCTTGCACGCATCGAGGTGGTTCTGCGGAATCTTCAGCGAGGCCTGCAGCTCGAGCGGCGCCTCGACAAAGGTCGCGACAAGACCCGACGTGACGTGCCACTCGATGTGGCAGTGGAACAGCCAGACACCTAGCCAGTCAGTGACGCTCAACAACTTCACAGGATAGGCTTACCTGGATTGTCCGCTTTGAACCGCAGCACCACGTTTCCATTCCCGTTCACAACAACAGTGTCCCTCCTCATGGGCGTCGCTGCAAAGTCCTCCTCGGATCCCTCAAAATCGCCAGCGTCGTCGTCGCTGCGGTGCAGCACCTGGAAGTGGTGTCCGTGAAGATGGAACGGATGCCGTCCGTCATCCTTGTTGTTCAGCACAACCTGGACAATCTCGTCCTTCTTCAAGACGAAGCTGTGCGAGTACGTTCCGTAGATTAGAGGGTTAGCCGCCTCGTCGCCGCTGGTCATGACAGTGTACAGCGTGGGCACCTTGGGCGCCCGGTAGGTAATGTTGTTGAAAAAGGCATAATTGGCACCGTCGCGGAGGTTGTCCATGATGACCTCAAGCTCGACGACCTTGCTTGGCTTGGGCAGCCGCGGCATCTCATCGTACGGCACGAGATCCACGTCGTCAAACGGAGTGAATTCGTCCACCGTTGCAGCCTTTGGCAGATCCTTTGCTTCGTCGTAGACGAGCCAGCCCGTGACGTTCCAGTTGAGGTCGTCGGGCAGAATATCAAAGAGATCCTAGACAGTCAGCCACATTCAACAATGGAGGGTTTTGACTTACGGTATCCATGCTCGCCACGATGGGAAAGTTTCCATCAGACGAGCCCTTTGTCGTAACCAAAACGCTGCACCGCTGTCCAGCAGATAGATACACCATGCTGGCTTCAGTGGGCTTGGTATACGCGCCGTCCACCTCGACAATGGACAAGTCATGTCCCTCGATCCAGAAATACTGGCCAGCAAAGGCACCCAGGTTGATCAGGCGCAAGAGGTACGTCTTGCCAGGCTGGACCGCGACCTTGAGATCCTGCGTCTCATTCATCAAGGCAGCCTGAGGAACAGGCTCCGCGCCAGTCGGGTTGCCCTTTCGCAGAAACTCTGGAATCAGGGTCTGCATCTCATCGTGGTACCAGTCCGAGAGCGTCATGATGATCTCCTCGTCGTATTTGCCCTTGAACGGGTCATCCGGGTCATGGATGATGAGAGGCCCTCGCAGACCATCGGGATACTGGCTCTCGGTGTGAGAGTGGTACCAGTATGTTCCCGCTTGAGTGATCTGCCTCTGTTAGACACGCCCACGACACCAACGAGAGGCATACCGTAAAGTTGTAGAGAAAAGTCTCCCCCGGCGGAATAGGACACTGGGTGACCTGCGAAGGACCATCCATGTGATTCGACCCATTCATGAAAAGCCCGTGGAAATGCAGCGACGTCGTCTGGTTGCCCAAGTTGTTGCGCGCATTCACCACGATTGTGTCTCCAACATTCGCCTCGATGCGCGGAATCGGCCACTGCCCATTGATGCCGATCGTCGGCCGCTCAAAGGCGCCGTCGGGATTCGCCCTGACCCATTCAATGGTAAAGTCGTAGGAGACTGTGGCAGCCAGACATGTCCACGGGAATGCCAGGGCCGCAGCCCATCCAACTCTCCGCATCTTGTCTGCTGCGTTGACAGGAGAAGCTCGAGGTGCAGAGCCTGGCTCAGAAGGCAGCTGGAGTCAGCGGAGACAGCCTCACACCACCAGGATCTCGGGCCGTGCACACCAGTTCGGCAGGGATCTTATCAATCAGATAATCCGACTTCGGATGCTTGAATCTTCAGTTCTCGTGCAGACAACGCGGCAGTCGACAGTTGCCGCGCGTCTCTGTTGGTTCAGTTACGGTTCACCCGCAAAGAACCACCCAGTATTCCGTAAACACGCGCGCAAATGCCCTCCTCGCTGAGGGGTTAATTACCGTGTGTTCCCAAGACTGTCCAGGGCAGAGTTTTTCTCACTGAAACTCGGATGATCCCCGTCACCAAGCCTCTCCCGTGATTCGACGTCTCACGCGGACTAAGTGGGCGTCTTGTGACCTTAAGCCCACGCCGGATCCCTCCGAGGCAAATTTTGACGCGCGGGAAAAAAAAAAGGGACCCCCAAACTGCCAAGCGAGCCCCGTCTTCGGCGAGATTATCTGATCTGGGGGGATCTTCAAATCCGACGATGATCGTGACTCTGGTGAATTAACCCTTCAGTGTAGTCGAAATGCTCGATCTCTTCTCAGTCCCCGTCTTCGTCGTCGTCTTCAGAGAGACGCTCGAGACCGCCATCATCGTCTCGGTCCTCCTCGCCTTTCTGAAGCAGACCCTCGACGGCTCCCAGCGCGACGCAAACCTGTACAAGGCTCTGCGCACACAGGTATGTCCCTCGCCCTCATCATACTCTCAGGTCTGACGTCGCAGGTCTGGCTGGGAACCGCCACCGGCTTCGCCCTCTGCCTCATCGGCTCGGGCGTCATCATCGGCATCTTCTACATCCTCGGCACCGACGCCTGGGCGGATCATGAGTACTACTACGAGGGCGTCTTCTCGCTCGTCTCGGCCGTAATCATCACCATCATGGGCGGCGCCCTGCTGCGCGTCGGCAAGATGGAGGAGAAGTGGCGGGCCAAGCTGGCCAAGGCGATCGAGGCGCCCGTCTCGGCCCACGGCAAGCGGGCGTGGCTGGTCAACTTCTTTGAGAAGTACGCCATGTTTGTGCTCCCCTTCATCACCGTTCTGCGCGAGGGCATCGAGGGAATCGTCTTTGTCGCTGGCGTGTCCTTTTCTGCGCCCGCCTCTGCCGTGCCTCTTCCTGTAGTCTTGGGTCTGCTGCTCGGTGGTCTTGTAGGATACGTCCTCTACAAGTGAGTCTCTCGCTTCCGTAGTCATCGCCATCTAACTCTTCCAGGGGCGGTTCATCCGCAAAGCTCCAGCCATTCCTTGTCGCTTCGACCTGTCTCCTGTACCTCGTCGCGGCTGGCCTCTTCTCCCGCGCCATCTGGCTCTTTGAGCAGCAGCAGTGGAACAAGGTCGTCGGCGGCGACGCAGCTGAGCTCGGCGACGGCCCCGGCTCGTACGACATTGACCGCAGCATCTGGCACGTCAACGTAAGTCTCTTATCCGCAGGCGAGATTCATGCTGACGTTGTAGTGCTGCAACCCCCAGCTCAACGGCGGAGGCGCCTGGGCCATCTTCAACGCTGTTCTGGGCTGGAACAACTCGGCCACGTACGGGTCTGTCCTCGCATACAACCTGTACTGGGTGTTTGTCATTGGGCAGTTCTCGGCCATGACCTACAAGGAGGACCACGGCCACTGGCCATTGATGAAGGCCAAGGAGTCGTCGCAGGAGGATGAGGAGGATCTTGTCCCGGAGCGCAGCGAGAACTAAATGCCCACCTGCCTCGCTTCCAAAACAAAAACAGCTCATGGCTGCGTGCTAGTCACAGTTATAGATGCCAGTCGTCTAGAGTCTAATATCAATACACCTATTATCCCGAGCTCATTGTCCAGCTATCTCGTCTTAATACACAGCCCGCGGAGCCCATGTGATCGTTTACAATATGGCCATAGCTAACGCAATCCTCATCGTGGCTACATCCAATCCAGCCTCTCCAGGAACCTCAGTCCTTGTCGGCAGCCCGCGTCCTCTTCCGTGGGCGACCCGGACCACGAGCGGCCTTGCGCTTCTGGGCCGCAGACGCAGCAGCGCTGGACGCCTCCTCCTTGGCCTCAAACTTCTCCAGCTCCTCCGGGGCAATCTCGCGCAGCTTGGACTCGTGCTCCCATGTGGACTCGGTGCGGCGGTAGCCCACCCACTGGACCTGGTACATGTACTGCGGGTTCTTGGCCTTGGACAGGCTCGTGCGCTTCAGGATCTTGAACACGTGGTAGACGTCCAGCCCGGTGGCGGCATCGCGCCCTTCGAGCTTGTCCCAGTACTTGAAGACGAGCGTCGGCACCTGTTCCTGCAGGCTCCACTCCGTCTCCCAGGTCGTCTCGCCGCCCTCCCACTGGACCTGGATGTCCACGGTCGACGTGTCCTTGTCCACTGAGTGGCCGATGAAGCTCTCGATCTCGACGTCCTCCTTGAAGGCGGCCGCGGCGGCCGCATCCCCGTTCTCCTTGGCGTCCTTGTCGCCGTTTCGCGTATCAATCGGTTCGGAAGCCTTGGGCGTGGGCTTTTCTTCCCAGGTGGGAGTGCCAGTCTTGGGGGTGCCCGCCTTCGGGGTTCCAGCCTTGGGCGTGCCGGCCTTGGGAACAGGCGACGCCTTGGGCCCGTCGACGGCCTTTTCACGAGCCGTCACGACGGGGCTGCCTCTGATGGGGGTGCCGGTGGCCATTGCCTTATCCTTTGCTCTCTGGGGCGAAGCGGGAACGTCGTATGGATCTGGTAAACAAAGAGTCAGCTCGCGCGATTACGGAGCCACCGGCTTTGCGATGGGGGCCAGCCAACTGACCTGCGGATGGCGGAAGCATCACGGTGGAATGCGAGAAACCGCAGGAAGGCCGAATTGCCTCGAACGCTGCGACTCTCTAGATGCTCTAGTGAGGTCGATCAGGCGATTCCTTGGAGTGGGAGCGCTATTGCGTCACAGGTGAAGATGACTGTCGCAAGTTGGACGCGGGCGCGTTGGCCATGCGACGACGCGTTTGCTTAATTGAGGCTGAATACGCCACAGGAGCTTCAGCCACGTCCGGGGTGCTTCCGAGGTCCGACAACGGTTGCCATACTCGGTACTGGGCTGTTGGCTCGAGTTGTGGCCTGTTTCTTGTTTCTTGTTTCTTGGTCAAAATTAAAACTTGAACAATTAACTAAACAGCTTCATATGCCTCATTCTCACATCGGTTCATGCTGGGTCTTAGCCGCGGGGTGAACAGTGCAGCGATCATGTTCATGCGACGAACGCCTCATCTCCACTCGTTCCAGGGCCCATCATAGCAGCATTCTTATCAACGTATCAACCAAGGAGTCGGGTTTTCGATCCATCACATATACTCTCTGCTTATAATTTCTCAAATCGGCCCACCAAGTTACTGACTTCACCGATCATGGCCGATTCTGCGTCAGTGTCTGCTCCACCTAGGACAGAGCCCGATGACGGCTTCAGGGAGCCTCGGTATCCCCATTTGTACCTTGAACTGGCTCCCTTTAAACTAGAACACCTCTACGACTACGAACCGGGCTATCTCCATCCTATCCACCTTCACGACACGCTGAATGGCCGCTACCGTGTCATCCACAAGCTGGGTCAAGGAGGATCGGCCACCATCTGGCTGTGTCGGGATACAGAAGCCGATCTTTCCACAAAATACGTCGCCGTCAAGGTCCTAATGGCGGACATTGCGCCTCATGAGTGTCGCGAGCTTCAATTCATGGAGTTGGCACAGTTTCTCGACCTGCAAACGCTGAACGGTGCAATCTGCTTACCACGGGACCATTTCCAGATCCATGGGCCAAACGGACGTCATATCTGCTTTGTCTATCCTGTCCTTGGTCCCAGGGCGTCTCTTGGTTTGTTTCCTTCCCAAGATCCTGACAAGGCTCTCAGGAGTGTCTGCTGTTCGGTTGTGCAAGCGGTTGGCCTTCTTCACAGCCAGGGGATCTGCCACGGTGGTAATTAAACCTCTGGCCGTTCAAATTCAAGCTGACATGGTGCAGACCTTACTTCGAGCAATATTCTCCTCCAGGTCCATGGACTTGACGGCCTAAGCGAAGACGAGGTGTTGCAAGTTCTAGGTACGCCGGTCCGAAATCCAGTCATGACAGATTCCAATACTGGCCATGATGAACCGTCTGTTCCCCAATACCTTGTCTATCCAGTCAAGTGGCAGAATGTTCCAAGCAAACACATCGGGGAGCAACCTTGTCTTATCGACTTCGGTGAGTCGTTCGACACCGCCCATCCGCCCGATGACCTCGGTATCCCAGGCTCATATTGCTCTCCTGAGTTGATTTTGGATAACGCCATCGGTTCCGGGGTTGATCTTTGGGCTTTGGGTTGCACCCTTTTCGAGATTAGGACAGGCAGGGGGCTGTTCAACCCTTTCGATGACGACGACGATGAGTACATCGATGCCATGGTTCAGGTGCTAGGGAAGCTCCCTGAGCCATGGTGGTCTACGACTTGGGAGATACGCAAGAGAAGGTACAAGGATGAGGCAGACGAGAATGGGCTTGTTGTTTCGGCCGTGGAACTGAAACGCAAGCCAGACGAAGAGCCCGCCGATTTCCTGAGCAACATCCACCCATCCGTTGCCCCAGGTGCTCGGTCGCTGAAGGACAAACTGGCGCCCGGCGTGTGGTACTTGGAAGGGCCTCGCAGCGGAGAGGAGCACCGGGAAATCTCACAGCAGGAGATTGACGTCTTTGCGGATTTACTCGGTCACTTGCTGCAGTACGAGCCTGAGAAGCGGATGAGTGCGGCTTCGGTGCTGGAGCATGAGTGGTTCAAGCTGTAGGGGTTGCTTGGCAAATGAGCCTAAGAATTAGATGAGTACTTCTCTGCGCTAGAGCATGGGGTTTCTAGTTTCAATAGGGACGTTGAAACAAGTTTTCACCGCCGTCTCGTTTTGTTTGTCGTTGGTATCGTATTTGTGGATGGCCTTGCTGGAAACATATCATGGCAACCGTCGAAGATCATGCATTTGGTGAATCAGCTGAAGAGTGCTGGACGTTTTAGTGCTAAAACGTGCCTTGATCCCTCTTTATCTAGATTCTCAACAGCTATCCATTTTACTTCAATATATGCACTCATCTCAACCACATGCGGTAGAAAACCTTGGATCTTGGACTCACTCTAGGGTGGGCGCTCCCAGCAGACCTTGATCCGCTTTAGGAAACCCCCTCGGCTGAACACCGGTTGTCCTCACCGAGAGAGCATCATGAAGCTCACCGGGGAATGGAGTGCAATGGACGAGAGGACTGATCAAGTTGAATTGGCTCAAACAGGCGGGAGAAAATTCTGCTCTGCCGTCTCATGACGCCTTCGCGCCGTCCCTTAATTTAGCATCCGTCCAAGTTAGCTCAACACTAAAGCAAGCCACAGCAGCCACCGGAGCTAACGCCACACCCGTCCAGGCTTCAGAGCATGTTATTCAAGTCGAGGCATTGAAAGCCAGGTGTCCATGAAAAGTCCTCTTTTCCCTGAATCGAGAACACTGAAAAGACGACCCGTGACACCCTCATTTCGTCCTGCTGCATCAAATCCTCACAACTCCTTCCTCTCAGAGCCACCACCGATGACTCCATCCGGTGGCTGAATTGCAAACACGCAACACCAACTTTCCAGCAATGATCGCCTTCCCATGATCTGAGGATTTCACAGCTTGGCATAATCGGACCAAGTCTTTTCGCCGTCGGACTTGCCCATCCCTTGGCCCTAGGCTTGATTCTTACCACTCATCACTAGCCAACGCAACTTCACATGCCTCACCACCTTAGCACCGAGGAAAACCGCATGGAAGCGCATACAGGGTTCACAAGCAGTCCTGGATCGTATGGAAGTGGCTATAATAATCACCCCGGGCTTGGTTGGGCGGGAAATGGGATCGTCTAGGGGCCAGGCCTTGGCTCCCCGGGCACGTCATCGGCCAGGACCCAACAACGAACTAGCCTCGAGGGAGCAGGGCCAATAGCCTCAGCCAGCACAAGAAAAGCCAAGGAAATCTAGACATGAGTGTTGAACTTTTGTAAATGCGCTGATGGCGAGTTTGTCGAGTCTAGATGTGAAGAGGCAGGTGAGCGTTAACCGAAAGGCATGGCAGGATTGACGTGTCCTGAGGAGGGAATGGTGAATCGGATGCTTATCGTGGCAATCCCAAGGCGCCGGATAGAGGGATGCATGTCAAGGGTTCCTCGACGGGGAGTACGGCTCTCGACTGACAGGGACAACTGCCGCACCGAATTATGCCGAGTATCTGATGCAGACGCTCGAGCCGCGACGATGGACTCGACGGGGACGCCGTGGGCTGTTACACGGGGAGCACGGGAGGCGATCAGTATCATGCAACGGTGTCTCCAGACTCCGAGGTGTAGACGACAGCCACGCATGGAAAATTTGAGTTGCCTGTCGCCTGAGCATTTCTCGCATCTCACCTCAATCACACCATGCCGCCATCTGTCCTCGCATCTTGGCGGGCCAACCAACGACGGTGGTGACTCGGAGGCCAGCGTAAGCGCGTGGGATGCAGCTGTCATAATAATCTCGGGCGTCGTATATGATCCAGGTTGCCGTATTACCTGCGAGTCGTCGATGGATCGGCCGGGCTGCCAAAGCGTCGTGGGGCCTCCGGGGCTGGAGTTTTGACTAAATCCCGGGTGAAATTCTCAGGTGGAACGGGGATACAGCCGGAGGGCCTCTTGGATCGAATACGGAAGGTGATAAAAGGAACATCCAGTCCATGAGGCTCCCTTTGACTTGGGCCATTTTCCGAGGAGTCGAGAAAAGCTCAAGGAACCCGCGCCCCCCCCATCGACGCCCGGGGAGTCCCTGGACGGCAGAGTCAGATGCAAGCCCAGGGTGGATGAATTCTGCAGCAGGGCCACCTCTGATTGGCTGGCCTCGGGGTCGCCCTCGATCACCTCAGATCGCGTCATCGGCCTGGTCGTTCCAAGTCGCCCCAAAAGAGCCCAAGTCGTTCCAAATCGAAGAAACCATGACACATGGGCTGCCCACGGCCACGGGTCTTGTTCGACTTTTTGTCGTCGGCAACACGCAAGGATATCAAGTTACAGGGGAGGCAAGCCTGCAGGAAGCCCGCAGGTTCCCGTTGGATCGCCAAGATGGCGGTTCTTAGCGGCTCTTGGTTCGGCGCTTCTCTTCCCTCTCTGTCGCGAGCCGCCCCAACGATGGCATGATGGACTCGATGCCTGGCAAAGGCCTTCTGGCTTCCTTCTAGATTCGTCGCTTTTCCTCTGCCCCGTGCGCTCGGTGAGAGGCTCCGCCAAGCTTCCAAGGGGGGGCTGCAGTATCCACCACTTCTTGATGGGGCCGTCTTTGGGTTTTGCCTCCCACACCCATTGTCAAACGGGCTCGCAGCTGGGTCGTTCTTTCTACGTTTCTATTAAAGGTCCATTGTCTCCCTCGTTTTGTGATGGATCCTCAGTCGATCTCTTCCATCGTCGGGTGTTTAGACATTTTCCTTTGGCTCGCCGCCACTGACATTCACTCGGATCACTCCCTCCATTTATACCCTCCACCATGAGCAGCCCCGATCTCAAGGGTCCAGCGGACCAGGACAAGCACGATGTCCACCTCACCGGCGCCGACACCGACAGCGAAGCTGGTACCTATTCCCATTCCCTCAAGCCAAGCGCCATCGCTAACTTCCCAGGCCGCCTCAAGCATGCCAGCGACGCAAAGCGCCAGATCGGCGTCCTCAGCGCCTCCATGCTCATCTTCAACCGTGTCATCGGCACCGGCATCTTCGCAACCCCGTCGTCCATCCTCAGCCTCTCCGGCAGCACCGGCCTCGCCCTCTTCATGTGGGTCATCGGCGCCATCATCGCCGCCGCTGGCACGGCCGTCTACCTGGAATGGGGCACCGGCATCCCCCGCAACGGCGGCGAGAAGAACTACCTCGAGTTTATCTATCGCAAGCCTCGGTTCCTCGTCACGGGCATGTACGCGAGCTACGTCATCCTCATGGGCTGGGCGTCTGGCAACTCGGTCGTCTTTGGCGAGTACATCCTCCACGCGGCCAACAAGGAGGTCGACCGCTGGAACCAGCGCGGCGTCGGCCTGGCGTGCATCACGGTGGCCTTCATCATCCACGGCACCGCTCTCAAGTGGGGTCTGCGCCTGCAGAACGTCCTCGGCATCATAAAGATTATTATTGTTCTCATCATCATCCTGGCTGGCTTTGTCGCCCTGGGCGGCCACGTCAAGCTCGACGAGAAGCCCGACAACTTTAGCAACGCCTTTGAGGGCACCAGCGGCAGCGCCTACGGTGTGGTCACAGCCCTGTACAATGTCATCTGGAGTTTCGTCGGGTACAGCAACGCCAACTACGCCCTCAGCGAGACCAAGAACCCGCAGCGCACCCTCAAGATCGCCGCCCCCGTGGCCATCATCGCCGTCTCGGTCCTGTACATGCTCGTCAACATCGCCTACTTTGCCGCCGTCCCCAAGGAGGAGATCCTCGCATCGAAGCGTCTGGTTGCCGCCTCCCTCTTCCGCAACGTCATGGGCTCGACTGCCGAGCGTGCCCTGTCCGTCTTTGTCGCCCTCTCCGCCTTTGGCAACGTCCTCAGCGTCATCTTCTCCCAGGGCCGCCTTGTCCAGGAGCTCGGCCGCGAGGGTATCCTGCCCTTCTCCCGCCTCTGGGCCAGCAACCGCCCCTTCAACGCCCCCCTGGCTGGTCTCTTTGAGCACTGGCTCATCTGCGTGATTGTCATTCTTGCGCCTCCCCCTGGTGACGCCTACAACTTTATTCTCAAGTATGTCCTTCTGTACTTCTGTCAAACCATCGCTAACCAGACAGTCTCATTTCTTATCCTCTCGCCATCGTCAATGCCTTTGTCGGCGCCGGTCTCGTCCACCTCTACCTCAACCGCTCCAAGTTCAACTGGAACCCACCGATCAAGGCCACCCTGCCCGTCGCCCTCTTCTTCACGCTCAGCAACATCTACCTCGTCGTTGCTCCGTTCGTGCCCCCGGAGGCCGGCCAGAACCAGTACGAGAGCCTGCCCTACTACATCCACTGCGTTGTCGGCATCGCCATCCTTGCTGCTGGAGCCGTCTACTGGCTCTTCTGGGCCATCATCCTGCCCAAGCTTGGCAGGTACGAGCTTATCCGCGAGTCTGTCGTCGACGAAATTGACGGCTGGGAGTCGAATGTGTTTATCCGCAAGCCTCTCGAGTCTTGATTACTGCCAATCGTACCTTGATTATGCCTCTAGAAGATACCTAATACAGCATTCTATTCTTCGATCCATGATCTTGCGTGATTTTAACCTGAATCAGATACGCAGCCTACGTCGGTTACATGTAAATAATTTGAAACCCATCATCCTCTATCTCTGTCGGTGCATAGAAGTGGTCATTCCACGAGCCTACAGCCACCCCAGAGATGGCCGCAACCCGAAGGACATACCACTGCAGCTCCAAGAGCTCAAAGCTGGGCAGCTGCTCCGGATCCTCCGCCCTGATGACAAACGTCTCGCCAGTCTTGATCTTCCGCCTCGCCACGGGATTCAGCTCCCCACTGCCCCATTCCTGATCCGTCAGTCCAGACTGCTTCAAAAAGTCCTGGCCCACGATACTCCCTGGTCTCATCTTGGGCCGCTTAAGCCAGTGCAACTGCACGACGATCTCGTTCTCCGTCTGCTTCAGGGGCTTCAGGGCGAAGGCGGCCATTCGCCACAGCCTGTGGAGTTCGCGGTCCATGCAGATGCAGTTCTTGGGCGAGTCGAGGATGTCTTCGAAGCGGACCTGATCGAACCAGGTTTGGAACTTGTCGGGCCAGAAGTGCATCAGGAAAGAGTGGAGGATTTGGCCGGTGGATGCGTACATGTTGGTGTACGGGAAGATGGTGACTGGCAGGGAGTCGGCAGAGGAGAGGAAGACGCATTGATTCTCGTCGCGTTTTTTGCACTACAACGTTAGAAATGAAAGATCAAGGAGTTTGCCACTTACCTGCTCGGCTATCTCTTTGCTTGGGAGCCCGACGAGTTCAGAGTTGTCGGCGGGAATGTCTACCCAGTCAGCATCACTCGAGAAAAGCACGGCCAAACCTACATCTCTTCAGCCAACCCGCAGGATCATCCCGGAGAAGGTCGTATAACTTTGTATCTATCAAATCTCTTGTGGTGAAATCGCCCTCTTGATGCGCCTGCGAAGGAAACACAGACTTGAGGTTATCGATGGGCGCAACCATGAGGATCGCAAACACCGTGGCGTCCATCCGAAGAACCAGGGCGGGGAGGATGGAAGCCTTCTGAATGAGGCGGATGAGGCGGCATCGCTCGTCGAGGTCGGTGATGTAGTCGGAAACGGGCTCTGGCATCCACGTCTGGACCGCGTCGGCAATGTCCTGGAGGGCGACCTCGGCGATGGCGCGGGCTCGGTCGCTGGAGGGATTTCCCGCCTTGGGTCTGATCCTGAACTTGCGATTGGCGCATTTAGAAGGGTCGCGTTTTTGGAGCATTTTGAAGAGCGAAGCGCGGTGAAGCTGCGCAAGGGTCGAGTTGATCGAGGCGAGATTGTCGCGTTGAAGAAAGGGTTGAATTTTCGAGTCGCAGGACCGCTCTTATAGACGAGAAACTAGCTTTGCAAAGAGCCTTTGCGATTATTGACAGATGCATTGGGTTTGTTCGAGTCTGCTGCGAGTTGAAAGTTTGAAAAGTGATTGTGCAGATGCTGCTCTGAGGCCAGATATCAATGTGGATGCCCGAGTCCATGGCAATCCAGGGCGGCCGTTTGAATTCAGGGACTTTACCCAACTCGACTCTAATTACATTAAATGGTACAAAAACTGTTCCAGTAGCCTCTCCTGGCCCTCCACTCCTGATCCATGTCCAATATGGCCGTCAAGTCGACATATAGGCTGGCATTCCAGTTACTAGTTCCTGCAACCGAAGGCTATCTCTGCCAGGCCGACTTCCGACAGCCTCGCAAGGTCTGCTCGCGTGAATGGATTCTAAATATAGACCCATTAAATGCTTCGACCTCGCTTCTGGAAGACGAAAAAGATGCTGTTGTCCTCGGCTGCATATAACCGCAGTTGGTTGCGGTAATCTGCCAATCAGCGCTCAAGAGTCGACAACGTGGGACGCCACCGTCACCCACCACAGCCTCCCTTTGCCGCCCTCTTCAAGGCTTTCCAACAAACGATGTTGGTACTCGCAATCAATAGTTTAGGCGGCTGTGTCCTCTGGTGATGCTACTGGCTGCATGGCCTACCACGTGTCGCCGGTCCCCTTTCTGTCACCGGGCGAACTGGCTCTAGGACTGCGGAATGGTTTATCAGCTGAGAATGATGTAGAGGTAGGACTGTCTCGTGACACTTAATCCGTTTGATAAAAAGGTCGTATGGCCTGGAGCCTGTCGTCCTTGAAGCTGTGTTTCCCGCCATACGCTGCAGTTGTCAATGTGATGCACACGGAAACTTGACTGGATCACTCCCGTATATACATCAATGGCGATCCTCTTACTCCTATGGGCCGCTTCAGCAGCGGCAGTCGACCTCGCAGAATGCCAAAGAAAAGTCAGGAAAGGCCTCGAGAACCAAACCATCCTGCCCAACGACCCAATCTTCTACCACAACGGCACCGGGTACATGTCCCACCCCTCGAAACTCCAGCTCACCGTCGATGGCTGCATCGACATGTGCCCTCGGCCCAAATTCGACCTCTACGACGACCTGTGGCCGCGTCTCCTGACCTGGCTCCTCCCTGCCCTCCTCCTCGTCGGCAACCTCCACGTAGCTCGCGTCGGGACCGTCAACCGCATGCTTGCTGCGCTGCATTTCATGGGCGACCCTATCGACTCGGCATGGTCGCTTCTCACGAAAGCCGAGGTCTGGAACCGGTACTATGCCATTGCACTGCGAAACACGCCTCGCGGCACGGAGAGGGAGGCTCGGGCTCGGGCTTTGGCGGCGCTGTTATCGGCGTTTGAAGAACTCACCAGCGACATGTCGCAAGTCCACAAGGAACTCGAGGGTATTGTAAACGAAAACGCAGCGAGGCTCAGCAAACAGGATCTGGACCACATCATGCTCGAAGCTGCCGAGGAACTCGTCGACAGTCGTTCAAACGAGGTCCTCCGAACGAGCCTTGTCATCGTCAACTACCTCTGGTCCGTCTTAAGCGCCCTCATCCCACAGATCGGCGGGCCCCAGTCCAGCACCCCCGGCGGCCGCATCGGCACTGCCATGTTCATATCCTGGCTCGTGACGGTGGTGATGCTCAGCAACACGCTCTCGGGGTTCGTCTCGCGGAGGACCTGTCTGCGTATCATGGAGCGGTACTGCCGGACGGTGAAGGGGAGGAAGCGGGACCAGCATGTCTTCCCGAACAGCCCCCTGCTGGGGTCAAAGTCGGACTTTTTCTTGAAGCACTCGAACAGCAAAATAATCGACTACATCGACTCTCAGCCGTGGACAGGCAGTCTGTACAACTTTCGCCCAAATAAGGCGCTTATTCGTGGCGACGAGAATGATCGATCTCCCGCCCACCTCTTGATGCTGGCTGTTGCACCGATCCTAATCGCTGCGGCTTGCGCCCTCGTCATACTCTGGTACACTCCTACGCCAGGACTCGACTGCAGGAGTCTCTGGGTCATCTCGAGCGCATTCGCACTCCTGATGAGCCCGGTTTTGTCTTGGCTGATACAGAGATTCAACGCAGGCCAGCTGGCGTGGTACTTGACCGTTGCCAAAGACACGGCAATAGGGCTCCCGATCTTTGTAGTAATCATATGCTCCTCTATAGGGGTGTTCAACACATGCACCTGCTGGCAAGTACACCGGCCCTCGCTTCTACCAAAGCTAACTGTCCCAGGAGCAGCGTATTCTCCCGAGGACGCAACGCCTACGTGGGTCTCGACCCCAAGTCTGACAGAGAGTATAACCTCCACCACATCTACCCAGCCATGGTGGCAACCTGCCTCGGGCTTCAGCTCGTCACGTATGGTCTCATGTTCCGGATCATGCGGCCGGGCGCAAAGGTCTTTCGGCCGGATGAGGACACAAAGATGGAGATTTACCGGAGGGTCCACGGTCTTGACACGCCAGAGATTGAGATGGACGGCAAGGCAGCTTCACGGAATTGGAGGTCTACCAGTGATGCTGGGGAGCTTTTGTTGCCGCCGCCTGCTATGAGTCCGCAGACGAGTCCGCAGCTTGTGCCAGCCGGAGATGTGTTTGGAAGAGATTATTTCATCCGCGGCGATAGGGAAGCCAGACGTGAGAGTGATGGGTCGTTTGGAGGGTCAGTGAGGTCGGAGCAGCCACTCCTGGGTTCACCTGTCCAGCGGAGGTTCCAAGGCAGTCCATCATGACGAGGGGAAACATAGCAGTCCACTACTTCTAGAACATCAACTAACCTCGGCCCCGAGATGTATGATAACGCCCGGACTATCGGCCGAATGGCTCGGGCATTAAATCGGTGCTAGTTTTCCCGCCGAAAAGTGACGTGCATCGTCGGGGCTACTTTTTCTCCCGGTCGCATCGATCGACCTCGGCGCCAGAAATATCGCCGATGCTCTCTTTAAACTATCATGACATCTCCTCTGCAGAGACGCCAATCCACAGGCAATTGAGCAATCATGTCGAGACTACTGCTACGAGTTCACAAGTCGGCAAGGCCGCTGACGTGGGGGAGCAGCTTCACGGCGGGCCGCCACTTTAGCACGACGAGGGTAGCATTCTCAAGCAAGGTCTTTGAGGATGCGGACGCAGCCGTCGCAGATGTCAAGAGCGGATCGACAGTGCTGAGCTCGGGCTTCGGGCTGTGCGGTGTAGCAGGTAATTGATTGCCCTATTTTTCTGGCCACGCGACTGACAAGCCAGACACACTCATCGCCGCCCTCAACCGACGAGGCCGCGACTCTCTCCACTCCCTCACGGCCGTGTCCAACAACGCCGGACAAGAAGGCAAGGGCGGCCTCGCGGTCCTCACGAGCTCCGGCCAAGTCGATCGCCTCATCCTGTCGTACCTCGGGAACAACAAGGTGCTGGAGAAGAAGTACCTGACGGGGGAGCTGGCCATCGAGCTGTGCCCGCAAGGAACGCTGGCGGAGCGTATCCGAGCGGCGGGCGCTGGCATCCCGGCATTCTTTACGCCGACTGCTGCTCGTACGTGTGCAACTGAACTGGTCGGGGTGAGGCTAATGAGGAGTAGACACGCTTGTGCAAGAGGGAGAGATCCCCGTGCGATTGAACAAGTCGGGGGCGGTCGTCGAGAGGGGGAGGAAGAGGGAGACGCGCGAGTTTAATGGTCGGACGTTCCTCATGGAGACTGCGCTGCAAGGCGACGTTGCGATCCTGAGGGCGTCGAAGGTGGACAAGGAAGGAAACTGTGTCTTTCGGTGAGTTGTGCGTATCTTGCTGAGTGCGCCCGCTGACTGTGTAGATACACCACCAAGGCGTTTGGACCGCTGATGGCCAAGGCCGCAAAGCTCACCATCGTCGAGGCCGAAGAGATTGTCGAAGTCGGCGCCATCGAGCCCAACGAGGTGGACCTCCCGGGTATCTTTGTCGACCGCATCGTCCCGTCAGTCGAGGAGAAGAAGATCGAGGTGCTGAAGACGAGGGAAGAAGGGGACGCCGGCCCGCCAAAGGCCACGAGTGAAGCCCAGGAGCGACGCAACAGGATCGCGAGGCGGGCCGCAAAGGAGCTGAAGCCGGGATACTATGTGAACCTGGGAGTTGGTGAGTCTCCTCTGCTGATTGCAGTCAGTGCTTGTCTAACGGCGCAGGCATTCCGACGCTGGCCGTCTCTTTCCTCCCCAGCGACAACAAGGTCTGGATCCAGTCTGAGAACGGCATCCTCGGAATGGGCCCCTATCCCACGAAAGACGAGGTCGATCCGTAAGTCGTCTGTCCTTCCCGAACGAACCCTGCTAACGCAGTCAGCGACATCGTCAACGCCGGCAAGGAGACCGTCACGCTGGTCCCCGGCGCGTCCTGCTTCGACTCTTCCGAATCATTCGCCATGATCCGCGGCGGGCACGTCGATGTGTCAATCCTCGGAGTAAGTCCCTACACTGTCCATGCCCGGATGATACTGACGACCCAGGCCCTCCAAGTGAGCGCGGTCGGCGACTTGGCAAACTACATGATCCCCGGCAAGGTCTTCAAGGGCATGGGCGGCGCCATGGACCTGGTGGCCAACCCGGACAACACCAAGATTGTCGTTGCGACCGAGCACTGCGCCAAGGACGGGTCGTCCAAGATCCTGCAGCAGTGCACGCTGCCTCTGACGGGCGCGCGGGTAGTGAGCACCATCATCACGGATCTGGTAGGTTACACCACTCCATCTTTTTGCGGCCACAGCTAACACCTGCAGTGCGTGTTCGAGGTGGATCGCGAACAAGGCACCCTGACGCTGACGGAGCTCGCTCCGGGCGTGACGGTCGACCAAGTGAGGAGCAAGACGGAGGCGGACTTTGCGGAAGCAGCCGAGCTCAAGACGATGGAGTAATCACCAGATTGAACCTGCACAATTCCCACAAAGGACTTTTTGCATTTGCGCAATGTGATCCCAGAATCACCTTGTCCAAGGACGACGTGTTAGAGTTAAGCTCTGTTTAAGCTACCTGATCGGCAGGCCCATTGCGCGACCGTTTGTTTGCGCAATCGCCAATGGGGATCACGAATCGGACATCCCTGCGAGGTCCCCGGACCAGAGCGGATGGGGAAGGTGATCAATGCTGGGCGGGACACGAGGGCAACGATCGCCGGATCTTTGGGCTTTGTGAAGGGATCCCCGGTGATGCAAAAGTTCCACGGGCAAGAGCATGAGGCGGAGAGGCGCACTCTTGAGCTCTGCTCACTGTCGGCGCGTTGCAATGTCATCATAAGGTGTATAGTTAATTTCCGGCTGTGATCCAGAGCTTCCGAGCGCTTACACCGCGAGCTGGTGATCGACATGCCCCTCATCAACAGCTTATAAGTAGATCTCTTTGCTCACTCGAATTGATCACCATCGCTCAAGCCAAATCCTCCACCATGCGGTGCTCTACTGTCCTCTCCCTTCTCTCCCTCGGCCTGGGTGCCCTCGCGGCCCCCAATGCCAAAGCAAAGTCCTACGATGGCTACAAGGTCTTCCGCGTGAGCACCCACGGCAAGCAGAGCATCGAGGACCAGCTCTCGGCCGTCACCTACGACGAGTGGGAGCACGGCTTCCAGCACGTCGACGTCGTCATTGCGCCCGACGACCTTGCCTCCTTCGAGGACCTCGGCCTGGACTACCGCGTCCTGCACGAGGACCTGGGCGAATCCATCGCTGCCGAGTCCCCCTCGACCAAGAAGTGGAAGCGCCAGGCCGACGACGACGCCTGGTTCGACGAGTACCACAACTACGAGGACCACATCGACTACTTCCGTGACCTGCACCGGCTGTTCCCCAACAACTCGGAGCTTGTATCCTCGGGACGGTCGTACCAGAAGAGGAACATCTACGGCCTTCACCTCTGGGGCAATGACGGACCTGGAAAGCCTGCAGTGCTTTACCATGGAACTGTCCACGCCAGAGAATGGATCTCTGCACCTGTGGGTAACACTCGAATCGCTTCAAGAGCTCAATTGACCATGTAGACCGTCGAGTACATCACCCGCCAGCTCCTCAACGGGTACAAGGAGGAGGATGAGCTTGTCCAGTCGTTCCTAAACAAGTACGACTTCTGGATCTTCCCTGTCGTGAACCCCGATGGTAAGAAACCTCAACTCGTCAACACCTTCAAGGCTGACCTCCAGGCTTCATCTTCTCCCAAGTCCAGAACCGCCTCTGGCGCAAGAACCGCCAGCCCCCTCCCGCCTCGGCCGCCAACCAGAGCTGCATCGGCCGCGACATCAACCGCAACTGGGAGTTTGGCTGGGACTCTAACCGCCTCGGCGCGTCCACCAACCCGTGCTCAGAGGTCTACAAGGGAGAGCGTCCCACCGACAGCCCAGAGAACCAAGGGCTCGACAAGCTGGTGCGCCAGCTGCGCGACGGGCCCGGCATCGCGCTGTACATTGACTGGCACAGCTACGGCCAGTACATCCTCTCGCCGTTTGGCTACAAGGAGACGCTGTACGCGCCCGAGCTGGGCAAGTGGACCAAGGCTGCCGCCCTCGTGAGCGAGGCCATCCGCGATAGCTCCGACGACCGCACCACCTTCACCTTCGGCCCCAGCGGCGCGGTGCTGTACACCACTACGGGTGCGGCCCCCGACCACGTGTACAGCGTCGGGCATGCCAAGTTCTCGTACACGATTGAGCTGCGCGACATTGGCGACTATGGCTTTGTGCTGCCGCCGGAGCAGATCAGGCCCAATGTCGAGGAGCAGTGGGAGGGCCAGAAGGTGTTGCTGTCGCTGCTGGACGAGGAGTTCTTTGATGGCGAGGGAGCTGCTCTGTACCAGGGCCAGAACTAGTGCTTCACTTCAATTCATGTACATATTTAGACACCAGTTACTCGAGGAGAAGCTTAGAATACGAGTCAATTCAAGTGTAAATGCAGCCAACACCACGTCTAATCATTATGCATCGCTACGCTAGTCTACAGCTTGGACTCTCTCCCCGGCGCAAAACTGCTCCCCCCAATCGCCTCCACAATCTTGTCCACCGTGTTCAGGATCCAGTGACCTCCCTCGTCGCTCGCAAGGTACTGAACAGCCTCCTCGCTCTCGCCATCCTGATCCGCCTTGTACGTCCCGTCCTCGACGCCCTTCCGCAGCCCAAACACATGCGACAAGACCTGAGGCCCCACGCCCGTCTGCGCCCTCAAGCACGAGATGGCCACCATGGATGTGTGAATCCTCCCCACGCTCGCCAGCGATCCCCGTTCCGCCGCGGCAGGATCAGACAGCAGCGCAGCGTAGTGGCTGGTGAGGATGTACACGGGCAGATCCGGGTGCGCCAGCGCAAGCTTGTCAAATAGCTTGTCCTCGAACGGCCGGTACACCGAGTCCCACAGCCCGCGACCGCGCTCCAGCGTGGCGTCAATATTCTGTGACGAAGGCTGCCGGCTCGGCGTCGTGCTCAGCTTCGAGGCCACGTCCTCGGGGAGTGACGCGTGGAAGGCGTTGAGCGAGTTGATGGTGCGGGGGATGCCGTTAAAGCTGATGCACTTGAGGCCGACTTCGCGGATGTACTCGGCAGTCTGGACAGCCGAGTCGGGCTGCTTGGAGGAAGCGACGCGGTGGAGGATGGGCAGCGAGTCGGGCGAGTTGAGGGTGAATGTCGCAGCGGCCTAACCTGTTAGAACTGGCAATCGCCAACAACAGAGAGGGCATACCGAGACGGTCAGCCAGGACCGGATGCCGAGGTTCCGCCCCGCGGCGTCGCTGGCGATGGCCTCATAGAGCTCCTGGACCTTTTGCGGTGCGGGCCGCGGTCCAGGGCGCGCAAAGGGCGCGTTGATGAGGGCTTTCAGAGGAGCAGACAACTTGGACATTTCGGGCGACTTGTCTTTGTCCTCCATGATGCGATTGCAGGGCAGCCGAGGGTGTTTTTGTGCTGCGCGCGGGTCTGCGACGAGGATCGGCGGGAGCCAGAGTTGGGGCCGAGCGGGCAGACCCCACATTCCGGGTGGCCGGCCATGTCGGGACTAGATCTGGGGTCCGAGATGATGAGAGTATACCATAATAGAGGACTGAGTACTGAGTGACTGGGCAGTGCATTACACGCAGTACTCGGAATCCAGGAAAGATGACTTCAACCAAGAAGCAGAGAGAGCCGTTTTGGCTGGGGTAAGCCTGTTGACTCTGTGCTGACCGAGTTCCGTTCTGACAATGATAGCGGTGCTGCTGCTTGCATGGCCGTCTGTTTCAGTGAGTATGAGAACATCTTAAGGGGGAATCATGCTAATGTTGTAGCCCACCCTCTGGACCAGACCAAATAGTTAGTCCCGATGCCTCATCGTCGATCCATACTGACCTCTCAGCCGGATGCAAGTCCTAAAGTCCCAGACCTCCATGCTCAACGTGCTCTACCGCTTCGCAGCACGAGACGGTAAGGCCTTCGTTCATAATCAGTTCCAAGCTGACCATCAGGTATTCCCTCCCTCTGGACTGGCCTGTCGGCCTCCATCCTCCGCCAAGGAACCTACTCTACTGCCCGCTTCGGCTTCCACACCTACTTCTCTGACAAGGTGCTCACCTACACGGGCGCAACGAAGCTCTCAGTGTCGCAGAACATTGCCTGCGCAGGTGTCGCTGGCGGAGTGGCTGGCCTGGTTGGCAATCCTGCTGAGGTCGTCCTCGTGCGGATGTGTGCCGATGGAGCAAAGGCCCCTGCGCAGCAGTTTAGATACTCGAATGCGCTGGACGCGTTGGTTAGGGTGTTTAGGGATGAGGGCGTGGGGGCGTTTTACAAGGGACTTACTCCTAATATTGCCAGGAGTGTCTTGATGAGTGAGTGGCCTGACCTCGGTGGGGGGCATTGCTAACAGCGTGCAGATGTCTCGCAGATTGCTACGTAAGTGCCTCGGGGACTGTTGCTGCAAGTGCTAACAAGTTAGATACTCCTCTGCCAAGCAGTTCCTCACCAGTAACGGCTTCGGAGACGACACAATGACCCACGCCATATCATCGCTCATGGCCGGGACAATGGCGACTACACTCTGCGCCCCTGCCGACGTCCTCAAGAGCCGTCTGCAATCCAGTGCTGGAAAAGAGGTTTGTATCTCACTAATTTCAAAAACCTCGCTGACAATACCAGGGTCTCGTTCAAGTCCTCCGCTCCGGTCTGCGAGAGGAAGGCCTGCGGTTCCTCATGAGAGGCTGGACGCCCGCGTGGCTACGCCTAACGTAAGTATTTCCCTCTGCTCCCAGACCTGGCTGACAGTTTAGACCGCACACTGTCTTGACGTTTGTCTTCATGGAGAAGCTGCGGTACCTCACGTCGTTTGGGAACGGCTGGATGGGTAGTGGAATCCGCTCAACTGAGCCATTGCGTTGATATATAGCCAGTATTTGATGACCACAATGAATAAACGTATCAAACCTATATCCCGACTTCAGGCCAGTACAGCCACTCGAAGTTTGTCATGTCGTCCCATGAGAGTCCCCCAAACCCGGGCTCGAAATCGTTGCCCGGCTGGTTCAGAGCCTGCACGATCTGGTCGTCCGACATGGCCGAGAACTGCAGCGGCTCAGCCCACATCTGCTGGTCGAGAAAGTTATTCGGCGTTGTGATGGGAGCACTCGGGGTGACCGGTATAGCAGCAGGCATATGCCTCGTCGGCGGACCCGTGATGCCGTCCCCGGTCGCCGCGCGCCTCACAATCTGCTTGAGATACTTGCCGTACATGACCGACAGCCCGTTCCGATGCCGCGTCACCTTGCCGACTCTCTCCAGGACGGTGGCCGTCTCATCGATGAGGTTCCGGACGCTGGGCGCCAGTGCCGAGCCACCGGTGGCGTAGGAGCTGATGGTGAGGGCGAAGCAGGCGGCAAAGGAGATCATGATGGCCGTGTTGTTGGGCATGGACTGCAGCTGGGACTCTCCCTGGATTGCGGCGCGCATGACGTTGAGGGCCGAGGAGAGGCCTGCGGTGTGGAAGAAGCGGCGGACTTCGAGGGGGGCCGTCGGGTGGTTGATGACGCCGCCGTAGATGGAGAGGCGGGTGTGCGTGACGAGGATCTCGACGTAAGGAGGGAGTCGGCGGTCTGAGGGTTAGCTGGGTTTGGGACAGAGACTGAAGGTCTTACCTGGTCCCTTTCCTATTGAAACTCCCCATTCGGTATACCACTGGTCAAAGAAGCGTTCGATTGCTCCTTGGATGCTGCTTTCGTTAGACGGGTATGGAATTCTGAGGGCAACTTACGATTGGGCGATTAATGAACCGTCGCTTGAAGCCATCTGAGACCCGTCGCAAAGTGCACGAACGGCGGCAAATAGCGCGTCCTGTCGAGTCAGCATAGTCCAGCACAGGCCTAGGGACATACCAGATCTCTTCTTAGAACTGCCATCGACACCAAGTGGCCGTCGAGAGGGTCTGCGTAATCCGACCGGTGCCAGTTGTCGCAGTCCTTTAAGGACCGGGTCATCGGGACCGAGAATGGTCGTCCGCGAGCCAAGGACATTCTGTGATGTTAGTAGACGCATCAACAAGAGGAAAACACTTACCCCCGCTCCAGTACAAATAGCGATATCCATGCGCGTTCTCGACTTCGGAGCAGAAGCCTGCCGCGTTCAGACCAGGGATCTATGTCGGGAAAACCATCCATGGCCAGAGCAGCACGAGGATCCAGACAATCACCCCGAGCCAGGCCAATCCCCGAGCCCGAGCCAACCATCTCTGGCGACACTAGGCTCTTGTGCAGGGACAGATCCGTCGCTACGGTGTTGGCGATCGAGATGTAGGTACACGTCTCGTCGTCGGTGGAATGTTGCCCGGGAAACATCCAGGGAATGTTGACCATAAAGGCAAGCACAATCTCTACGGATCTATAACGGTTGACCATGACCCGATGCGCCAGGGTCCTCGCATGATTTGACAGTCGTTTTGACAGGGCCGCAGCCGACGGCATGAATAGGGCCGATGCGGCCATGATGGACGTGTACAGAAAGGCTGACCTCGAGCGCGTAAACTCGACAGTGTAAATCCTGGGATCAAGACCCCATCGGGTATGCGCAAGATTGCGGTGGAAGCTGTCGGTCAGTACATGCACATTAGTAGTAGACGCAACTCACAAGTTGAACAGGTTGTCCGCCTCATCCTCGGAGACCAACCCCAGCGACACGGGATCAACGTCTTGTCCAATGTCGAGATGCACCTGCGCAGGAGCAAAGAAAGCCTGGATCTCGTCCTCAGTCTGGCCCATAGTACTTGCGGTATGGGCCTGCTGCGGCGAGTTGCCGTGCCGCGACTCGGGTGACGGCTGAATGTACGAAGCCCTCGCGAGCAGCTGGAGCGGGTTCTCCGCGTCGTCAATCGCGAGGCTCTGTTGCGTCCTCTGGATGAAATCGGGCATCGTCACGGCATCCTGCTCCTCCTCCTCCTCCTCTCCCGAGTACGCATCGTCATCGTCAGCCCCCGTGCTCGCAGTGGCATACCCGCGCGTCGGCGGGGGCTCCGGGGTATTGACGCCGCTGAGCAGGTCATGCAGATGCGCCAATATCCTGTCATCCTCCGGGTTCTTCTGCGCCGCCGATCGCGCCCTCTTCACAGCCTGATCGATCTGGAACAATGCCTTATCCAGACCCGTTCGCTTACTGCAGCAACGTCAGTACCGCAATCCCCACAGCGCGAGGCACAAACTTGCTTTTTAATGCCCTTCTGGCGCCCCGGGTGGTACGCCGGCCTCACGCACTCGCAGTCGAGCTGTATGCACCTCCTGCACCGCGCCTGATTGGGCTTCCAGTCACACTTGATCTTGCTGCGCCGGCAAACGAGACAAGCTGCCTGTCTGGGCCGTGGCGAATCATCCGCGTTGCCTTGCGGGGACGTCAGAGGCTCCGAGGCCAGCTCTGCCATTGGGGGATGGAACGGTTGCAGGGTCGCTGAGCTGCCTGCCTTTGGGCTGCAGGCAGGTGTTTTGAGCTGTCGGAGGTTGAACTGGCACCGAGGGGGCTAGAGGGCGCGGCGAGCGCGGTGAGAGGTTGGGAGTGGTTATGAGGATGGAGTTGCGACAAGGTCACGAGGGGATGGAGCGGAGCAATCCGGGGACCGGCTTGAGTCTGGTCTGGGGGTCACGGCAATGCTTATCGGGTGGAGATGTGATTGGCCGCGGTTTCGGTGCACGATGCCTATCTGGGGAGAGGTATTAGGATCGTCAAACTTAGATAGAAATATTTTTATTTCTTGATTAAATGGGGGTACTCTGAAGGTAGGCGTAGGAGTTTTTGTATATTTTATTTATATGTTCCCGCCTTGCAGCTATTAACAGGATTAACACTATTAATAGGATTAATATATATAAACATGTCGTGGGCTTATAGAGGTTCCACTTTATCTTAGCTATTAAGAATCCTCCTCGGCGCTATATCTAATTTTTTTTTTTTTGGAAAGAATAGTTTTATTTAGAAGCTATTTAGTAACTGGGTCAGATGTATGAGGGTAACATGTAACTACCGAGGGGAGGTCACCGTTATCTATGGCCCTATATCCTCTGTATCTTCCCCTGCCACAAGTAGAAACAAAAATCTCAAGCAAGATTGTGCCGGATTAGAGCAGAAATTTTACACAGTTTTATCCTTATGAGAGGGCGATTTAAGCGTATCAAGCCCGTTGCTTTTAATATAGGCGCCATCCTGGATCATACAGTTAGGAAGCTGGGCTAGTAATCCCTACAAGGATGTCCGCAAACACTCACCATCATGCCGGTCCAGCCAAACACGCTGACCAGCCAAGTAATAAAAGAGAGAGCTCCCCTCCACAGAACCGGCTTCGGGTTGTCTTGCAACAGATCCGAGACGACTTGTCTAGCATAATCCTCTGGCGACGTCCACTTGATGCCGTCCAAGAAGTCCCTGTTCTCGATCCGGGACTTGAGCGGGAGATACAAGCTATCCTCCGGCAGCTTGCTCCTTGAGTCGGCATTGTCAAACATATGGCTGCTGACGGACCCCGTCACAACAGTCACCACCCGCACGCCCAGGGGCGCGAGCTCCACCCGGAGAGTGTTCCCAAATGCCGCAACCGCAGCCTTGGATGCATTGTATGCAGTCTGGTACGGCGGATGTAGGACCGGGCTGATGGACCCGATGCTAGCAATGACGCCGCGCGCTTCTATCAGCAACGGTAGGAAGGCGTGCGTTACGGCAAAGACGCCCAAGATGTTTGTGTCGAGTACACGGCGGAAGTCGTCCAAACTGCAGTCTGCAAACGGTAGAATGTGCTGCACCCCTGCGTTGTTGACGAGGATGTCCAGCCGGCCGCCTGTTGATTTACGAACGGCATCAACAGCGGCGGCGATGGAGTCAGTGGATAAAACATCCATTTCTAGCGCCTCGATGCCGAGATCCTTCAACTCGGCCATCTTTGATACGTTTCGGGCTGTGGCGAAGACGGTCAGGCCGCGGCTGCGGAACTCTCTGGCCAAGGCGTCGCCGATGCCCCCTTTGCTGCAGCCTGTGACAAGGACTGTCTTAGGAGGCATGCTGATTACTCTTGGTCTCGAAGAATGGGGATATTGGTGGTGGTGTCAATCCTCTCGTGACTGTGCTTGTAGAAGTCAGAGTTGCGAGGATGTTCAGCTATTTAGGCTTTATAAAGACTCGGCGCCAAGTTGTGCCGAACATTGCGTGATTACATTATACCGGCACCCAACGTTGCAATTGAATGTATCAGCCTTTGTCACTGTTGCAAATGACGATACTTTCCGTTGCTGCTTCAAGACCGAGAGGGTATTCTGTGTAAGCCAATCTTGACACACTCGACCATTGCTTCCCTGGGAATTATGGTAGCATCCAAGATTCGGGCACGTTCAGTATGCTCTCTATCCCTCAACATGATCACGCAAATTCTCGATAGTGCGCTGGTCTGCACGCATCCGATAGCACGGCACGGTCGGCAGCGCTAATGCGGTGGTTACGGAGGGGTCTGCGGCACCCTGATCGATCTGCATCCTGGATTTGGAACCATCAAATACCTGCACCTTTCGGAATCAATAAACGCCTTGAACAATCAACATACCGCAGAACGTCTACGACGACCCCGGTTTCACCCAGAGCTACAAGAACCTCCGCCAGCATGACACGGGCTTGAACGGAGGCCTCGAATTTCCCGCTCTAAAAGATCTGCTACCACACCCACCCGGCCGGCGCATCCTCGATCTTGGCTGCGGCTTCGGGGATTTCGGACGCTACGCATGCTCTCGCGGCACGCAGTCCATCGAGGCGATAGACGTATCACAGAAGATGACTGCCGAAGCAAAACGTCTCACGGCAGACGACAGTATCGCGTTTCTGCAGCATTCGATCGAGGAGTACTCGCCAGGACTGGAGAGCTTCCACTTGGTTGTCTCCTCGATGGCGCTGCATTACATCTCCGACTATGCAGCGGCAGTGAAGTGTGTATTCACGGGCCTCGCGGTGGCAACTTCAGTGAATCAGGTTTGGTCGCTGCAAATAAGAGCACCGGTGGCCGTTTAAGTGCTTTCGCCAACGACAAAGCCCTCCACAGACTCTGGCATAAGCTTTGGATCCCCGAGGTGATCGAGCCGAAAGCCTTGTGCTCCCAACGTCTCAACCGCGCGGTGGAATTTCGTAGCTCCATCAATGAACCACGAAGTCTGGCGCTCACTCTGGTAGAGGTCTAAAGGCTAATGCAGCGGTGTGCCATCAGGGTCGCCTACACATCCGACAGAATTCGCTGTGCAAGACGGATGCTCGACTGAGAAGATGAACTTGCCACCGGTGGTCCTGTAAAGACTCGAGGGTGAAAGTATCCTTATATCATGACGAGGTACCTCTACTAAAAATGTAAACTTTCTGCTATAGATAGTAACATAGTTTATTTACCTTTAACATAATAATGACTATTTTAAGTAACGCTTAGAAATTAATAATATTTTTTCTATATTTTTAGGATGGCTAGTAGTAGATCTAGCTATCATGAGCTCATGAATCTCGGGAGCGCGTTTGACTGTTTGATATGTACCCCGAGATCTCAGGTACCTCCACTCGTGTAAGTCCCACCAGAACTCCTCTCTGGCCCACGCATTTTCGGTTGCAACTCGCTCAACTCTCATTGTGCCGGTGGTTCTAGCTTGTGGTGTCTGAGGGTTTTCACACTGTTGAGTACATGGATGGGTTCAGCATCAGCTCGTCAAGGCCTAGACGAGCCTGTTGAAAACAGTTATTACAATTGAGCGTAGGGAAATGCACACAGTCTGAGAGTCTATCCACCTTATTTTTCCTTATTTTTTCTTCGCCTGATTGAGTCCTCTATTTGATTATAAGTCCTTGATATGCCGCTCACGAGACCAATCACAAGAGGCAAGAGTCTTTATCTGAGAGATATCCAAGTCACTGTTTCCCACAATGGCTGACTCGATTTTGCCATAAGAATTACGAGTTGAGCTCAACTAGAATTTGCCTCCTTCAACAAGTGAGTCAGCAACTTGGGAATGAGATCATCTCGGCCGGATCCGCCACGGATGCCGCTCGCGCCGCAGGCTCCGCACGCCGCAACACGCCGCAAATGCCGCCGATGACGGTGAAAACGGCGACAATTTGCGGCATACTCGGCCTGCCACCATTCAAAACCCATGCCTCTCTGGCAGTTCGGGTAATCCAGGAGGAATTTGAAAACATCTGCTGATCAAAGTTTTTCTTTACATCAGCAGATGCGGCTGGATACGAAAACCTTGCCTTTGATATAAATCTGAACTTCTGCGCACCCTGGCTTAGGCCATATCCACCACCCTCAGCAGTCTACCATTCCATCATCACGGCGTATTACCCACGAGTCCGCCTCTTCCAACCATCCAAAGTCTATCACACTTTACGATATTCAAACTAGTTCCTCAACCGCAGACTTAATAAGGATCAATCACCAATCCGCAACTTAACTCACTTCCATCCCTATCACCCACCATGAAGATCCTCACCAAGGAAGAAGAGGAAGCCCACTACGCCGAAGTCGTCAAAGGCGGCCTCATCGGCGGGGCATTCGGTCTTGGCCTCGGCCTAGGCGGCGTCTACTTCGCCTCCAGGCGCTACAGATCCTTCCGCGGCCTCACCCTCCCCTTCCGGGCCTTCCTGGTCACCTCGACCGGCACCTTTGGCGCCATCGTCAACGCCGAGCGCTGGAGCATAGCGCACCAGATCGCCCAGGACCCCAGACGCAACTACACCGACGAGGCCACGCGTGCTGCGGAGATGATCCGCGAGAACCAGACCCTATATGAGCGCTTCATGGAGTACGGCAAGGAGAACCGGTACAAGGTCGTCTTTGCGTCGTGGCTGGCCTCGATGGGTGTGGCTTTTGCGCTTGTGAGCCGGTCGCCTATGAACACGGCTAATAAGGTCGTGCAAGCACGTGTTTATGCGCAGGGCCTGACGCTTGCGGTGCTCATCATCTCTGCCGTGTTTGAGATGAACGATGTGAGGGAGGGGCGCGATCGCTGGCGGACGGTGCTCGTGGAAAATCCTGACGATCCGGAGCACAAGTTGATTCAGAAGAAGGTTCACAAGGAGGAGTATGAGGGCCAAGACCTTTGGAAGGGTGAGAATATCGTTCCTTTCGTTGAAGCATTGAGCTGACTTGCTGCAGATATGGTTGCGGCCGAGGAGAGACGGTTAGCTGCCAAGAAGGTTGCCGCTGAGAATCACCTCTAGATGCGGCGAACTTAGGATCAATGTGTGTATTCCGCTGAAAGCTACTTGCTGCTCCAAGATGAGCCGATGCGAGGACAGCTGAAATCCGGAGGTGTTAGGATACCAAGGCCAGACTCTGTTGGATAGCAGCCGGCTGAATTCCTGGCCCGAATTTGTCAATGTTGGTGTTATTGTATTCTGTTACATCTGGTATGATACCTTTATTATGTAAAATAGATTTTCTATTGTGTTTGAGCTACGTGGCTATCGTTAGAGACTTAAAATAAATTACCGAATGTGTTATAGATTGATACTCCGACAAGTGGCGAGTTATTACACTCCATTCATACCATAACATGGGATTTTCTATGCTCCCAGATCATTATACAACGCTCTACAGATCCTACTTCGTTTCGTTATACCTCTCCGAATATAGATCCCTCCATGTTATGTAGCTTTAGAATAACTCTTACAAGCTCTGTTGAGATAACTAGTCTATCTGCTGTTGGAATCCCGGGTTACTGTAGGGTGAGGCAAGTCTCCTATTAAAAGGCCCAACGGATGCTATTGCAACTAATTCACCATAGATGGAGGGAATATTCATAAATAGAGAACACATCTTCCCGAGTAGGCAAGGCACACACACCTACAATCTTACCTGCAGCTGCAAGCCTCCCTGCAGGCGTAGCGGTAGACCAGCGGCTGCGATTCGCCGAGGACGCGCTGACCCAACCCTGATTGAAGGATTCCTGCAACCGAGGACCACTCAGCATTGTTAAAAAGGGCTAGAAACACACTTAACCAAGCTGCATGATTGAGGCGCAAGGCTTATCTTGCCAGCTTCACTTGACAACCTCCGCACTCGATTCTTTTGTCCCCGGGTGCGGCATACAGCTCACCATTTCGCAACTTGACAGGACCCAGGGCCGAAAGAGTCCATGGAAGTTATCGCAAGCATCGCCGGTATCGCAACGGCGGGTGCCGCTCTGGCGAAAGGCATGTATAGCCTCGTCTCCACCGCCCGCGGCGCCTCAAAAGAGATCACAGACCTTGCTCGCGCTGTTTCAGACCTGTCAATGGTTCTGAGAGAGCTTCGTCGAGTTCTAAAAGAAAGCATCGATATTCACAGCCGGAGACTCCTGCGACGCATCAAGACTGCCATGAAGCGCATAAGTAGGATCCATGAGGACATCCGCGTCATGCTGAAGGGGTTGGAGGACTTTACTTCTGTCAAGTGGCTTTTTAAGCGATCCGAGGCGATGCACATGCTTTACCAGATTGAAAGCCACAAGACGGGCATCAACATGGTTCTGAATATCTTGATTCTCGCGCTCGAGACGAAAAAGGCGTCAAGGTAATGCTGCTGCAGCTCTGCTGGAATTATTGCTGATCATGCCATTCTTATTTAGTTTGGAACAGACACAAAGCCCCGGAGATGATGCCGAGGAAGACAGTGACGTCGTCCGCCAGCAAGCCGAGAACCTGGCCTGCACGGCATACGAATCCATCTTGTCTCAGGTCAACGCACAGAATCAAGGCGGTGACCCAGACGACTGGGGAACAGAACCAGAAAGTGACGAGGGAAGCACCGCAAACAGCCAACTCCAGCTCTCCAGAGCTCAGTCGCATGATTCTACTCAGTGGCTTTTCGACCTAGTCTTCCTTCCCTATGCCCAGTCAGGCGGAGAGTCTAACAACCCCCAAGAACAGCCCGGAACGCTGGCCCTTTCAACACGCTCCACAAGTCATCTCCAGTTGGCGACGCAAATCCCCATTCAAGCTCCGGGAGCAAGCTTTGCATTGGTCAAAGAACTTCTCGCAGACTGGACAACTCTGTCTGAAAAAGAAATCGACAGCATCGGAAAGGGAAGGCAAAATGCCCAGACCAGCCCGACATCCACACCCAACCATGCAGCAGAAGAGGAACAGCAGGTGATAGTTCTCAAAGACGCCGTTGCACGGAAGTTTACATTCCCTTTCGAGCGTGCCAAAACCTGGAAGGTGAGTCAATCATACCCCACGATCGATACCGATCCTGACTTCACCAGGGCATGAAGGCTCTTGTCGACAGTGCCTTTTCTCAGGTTGACGTCCTGGAGCCTCATGTTCGCGCAAGACATTACGACCTTATTGGTCCGGACGGATGCATCGTCTTGCCCGAGGTTTGGGAAGACCTTGTCCAGCCTGGATGGGTAGTTGGCATGATGATGTGGCCGTTGAACGAGCCGGAAAAGTCACCACAGCCAGGACCTCTCCCGACCAGGAAAGAGCCCAACGCTCGGAAGAAGGCTTGACTGGGGATGGTATTTGAACTACCGAGTAGCAATGCAACATCCAAAGTTTCCTCCTCAGGCATGCAGATTGGGAGTTGTGAGGGTGTCTTATCACTACCGCGATGCCATTCCCAAAAGCCGGATGGCAGCCTTCAGTTCCCTTCTCTCGCTATAATTAAAAGATGTTCTAAAGCTTACCAAAGCCTACTTCTTATTTGTATTACTCCATCAGGAAAAATGGCCGGTTGACAGGCGGCCAATCACTAGTCTCGCAATGCACACACCATCACCCCATTCTTTTCCAGGACCAACCCTCGATCAAATCATCTACCGATCTAAAACGGGGCCAATCTGTCGCCATCGACCCTGACAAGCACGAATACGCCGGTCATGACCAAGTGCGGCCATATCCACTTGGGCCATGTAACGTTCGGCGGAATAGCGACCCTCTAGCCCAATCAGGGAAATTTCTGCACCCATAATCCACTCTGATAGATGTCGATACGGATGAAAAAAAATCTTGATATAAAGGAGTGTCCTCCGATGTTTCATTTCTTTGACCAAGTTTGGCAGATCGTTAGTTCTTCTTGCACGGCAGTCAAGATGTCTGCCACCGCCCCTGTCGACAGCAGCAGCGAGAGAGATCAGGTCAAGGATGTGTCCCTGGGTGTAGAGCAGAATGTCACCCCGGAGGAGCACACCAAGCCTGTCTCGCGATTTACGAGGTGGTATCGCAGCCCGCTGTTCAATGTCATCATTGTCGGGTTGATCTCCTTTACCCAGCCGGGTATCTGGAATGCCCTCAACAGTAAGTCACCCGCTCAAGATTGATGCTCCCACTGACAACTGTAGACACTGGCGCTGGTGGCCAGCAAGAGCCATACCTCGTCAACGGAGCCAACTCTCTCACCTTTGGAATCATGGTCTTTGGCTGCTCCCTGTTTGGAATCCTGGCCAACAAGATCGGCCTCAAGACAGTCCTCCTCATCGGCACCCTGGGATATGCCCCCTACTCGGCTGCTCTGTACACTAACAACCGCTACGGAGTCGAGTGGTTTGTGCTGTTTGGTGGCGCTACCTGCGGCATTGCTGCGTCGGCTCTGTGGGCGTCCGAAGGCGCTATTGCGCTGGGTTACGCCGATGTCAAGGATCGTGGAAAGTTTAGTATGTAAACCGTTCCCTTGCCATTTTCATTACTGACCCCAGCAGCTGGCATCTGGCTTGGTCTCCGAGAGCTCGGCCAGCTCATCGGCTCCTCAATCCAACTCTCCCTAAACGCCAAGTCCGGACAGCGTGGCCGCGTCGGCTACACAACCTACCTCGTCCTCATCGCTCTCCAGTGCCTCGGCCTCCCCCTCGCTCTTCTGGTCTCGCCCCCCGGCAAGGTGATCCGACCAGACGGCTCCAAGCTCCCGCACACACAGACAAACAAGAGCGTCAAGGACCAGTTCAGCAAGTGGTTCGCCCTCCTGAAGCGCAAGCAGTTCTACCTCCTCATCCCCATCCTCGTGGGCTTCAACTGGAACAGCACCTACCTGGGCATCTACCTCGTCAACTACTTCTCCGTGCGATCCAGGACGCTCGCCTCGCTGACGTCCGGCATCGCCGCCACGTTTGCCAACATCTTCTGGGGCTGGTTCTTTGACCTGAAGGCGTTTAGCAGGCCGCAGCTCGCGAGGATTACGTGGTTCTTCCTGGCCATTTTCATGACTGCTCTGTTTGGCTGGCAGTTTGCCATGGAGCTGGAGTATCGCAAGGCGGACCCTCCTGTCACTCTGGACTGGGATCTCCCTGGATTTGGTCGCGGCTTTGCCGTCCAGGTTCTCCTCCGGTAAGTTATCCTAGACACGGCAAGGACCAAGCTAACTTGACAGATTCATGAACGAGTCTCACTACATGTTTGTGTACTGGATCCTAGGGACCTTTTTCGACGACGTCGAGACTCTCACTCTCAGTGTTGGTCTCGTTCGGTCCTTCGAGTCGCTCGGGTCGTGTCTGGCTTTTGGTGTTGGTGCGGCCAAGGTGCCTCCTCTGACGAACCTGATTGTTGCTTTCGCCATGTTTTGCATTTCGCTCCCGTCGACGTCGTTTGCCGTCTTCCTTGTGCCGGAGCGTCCCAGCGATCATGCGCTCGACAAGGATAGCGATTCCTCGGAATAGGAGGGTAGAGTAGAGTTCATGGCCTGTCAACACTTTAGTAGACCTCGCGTTGAGTAAAGCTGCCAACTGGTTTATTAGAGTTCTTAGGTAGAAGCCTCTAGCTAGGGGCAACTTACAATGCATAATGCTCCTGTTGATTCTATGCCTGATTTCTAAAGCACGCTTCTATGCCGTTGAATATATGAACAAGCAGATAGTGCTGTAACCTGGGTATAGTTTGAGTTAGTTCTGGGTAAAGTCATAGCCTAGCATGCCATTCCAGGCAGCTGTCGACGGACGTGTTTCTACAAGACATAGAGCCTCGAAAAACCCCCCAAACACACATACTGCATGGATGTGTCCCCCCTTTAAGTCCGGAAATTGACATCGAGCGGTCCTGGCCGGAGCAACTATTGTGACTCGAATCAAGATTTTATTCATGTATGCTGTCTTGCCGAAGCAGTTGTTCACCAGCCCCTTCAACCCGCATCGGCCATTCCTTATTAATCCCCCATAAGAAACATCTAGGAAACCTTCAATTATTAATAGCCCGTGATAATAGACTAGTCCACAGGGTTAACATCCACCGGAAGCCTCGAGATCCAATTCTTAACAATCGGGGTGAATCCTTCGTGATATGGCATGATATCATCTTCAGTAATTCCTGAACCCGGTTGAATGCGCATATTGTATCTGCGAAACAGAGTGGCAAGAATGAGTCGGACTTCAATCCATGCTAGCTCGATACCAGGACAGATCCGCGTCCCCTTACTGAAGGTTACCAGGTACCGGTCAAGGTCTGTTCGGCCCAGCCACCGCTCTGGCCGGAACACCTCTGCGTCAGGACCCCAGATGGCCTTGTCAGCGAGCACATCCGGTAGAGACATGCTGATGATGGTGCCAGGGAGAATCTCCCACTCGCGGTATACCTCAGGATCCGTGGGGTTCACACGGCTCAGTCGACAGAGGGCACCTGGTCCCAGTCGGAATGTCTCTTTGATAACGGCGTTGAGGTATGGGAGGTTGTCCAAGACAGACATGGCCGGGTGGTCAGCGGCATTCTTCCACGCATCTCTGAGCTCATCTTGAAGTCGTTCTGTAACCTTGGGATCCCGCAACACAAGGTAAGTCCCCAGGGTCAGTGAGAACCCTACTGTATCCCATCCGCCACTCCAGATCGCCACTGCCTGCTGGGTCAGAGGACCTTGCTGTTTCTCTTTCAGAGGGAGCGAACTATCCAAGAAATCATCAAAAACAGTATGGCGACTGATGTCCTCTGCTCTCGAGCTTGGGTCATTATGTCTATCGACGACTTTTTGGACAAGCTTTTGAGCGAGCTACAACCGTGTCAGTGCAAATGTATATGGGAAACGATGAGGATCTTACCAGGAAGTAGTCCAGGAATGCGGAACCGGGGTCATTTAGACCCACGGCTCTCTTGGCCAGTTGGCGGATTAGAGCCGTGAACAGAGGTATCTCTTTCGGGATAAAACGGCCAAGATGCGAGAGTCCAAATACACGATCCAGCCTCTTATCGTATAAGTTTCTGGTCGTCTGCACATCCTCGAGGAACCCATATTTCTGCCCGAAAAGATACTCTGTAATAATCTCAGCCGGTACGGCACGATATAGATAGCTGAAACTGTCAGTACTTGGTTGCTTCACACCGACACCTGCCAACCTACGCCAAGTCAACAGCCTCGCCCTTGTTGCTACGCTCTTCAATCCAGGCGCAGCCGTTCTCTATCTGCTCATTGATTTGGTCTTGAAGCTTGAGCAGCTTGGACCGCGAGAATGCGTCTCCGAAAGCCGCACGCTTTTTCGTGTAGGCCTTGTAGTCCTCAACACCAAAAAGCGCGTGGTTAATGCCAAACTGCTTAGCAGTCATGGCTTCCTTGTTCAGCGGGCGGAAGCCAAATATGGTATCAAAATACTCCGAGTCCTCAATGTGGACCTCATTGGGCCCTATACGGACGATTGGGCCTTTGAAATGATCGAATGAGCAAGTAGATGATAGTTGGGACGACATACCTACCATACTGTCTGTGGAGGTCGGGCAGTTTGGCCCAGAATCGCCCATGCTGAACAGAGTCCCAGTAGAACTCGTAGATTCTGGACGCCGCGCATATCTTGGGTCCTGGGAATCGCGAAAGGGGATGGAAGAAGAGCCTCTGGATGTACGTAATGATCTTGTAGGAGATGAAGAAGATGGATAGATATGCACCTATTGCTGGGCCATAGGAGGCCAGGTATGATTCAGATGAATGATGCATCCTGCTTACTTGCCAGTGACAACCAAAGACGACGAAGATAATGAAGATGACAAGATGAAAAGCCGATATTATAACTTGAGAGAGGAGAAAGGTAGCAAGTGTGCGTCATCTGACTCAGCTTACTGATGAAGCTTTACAATGTCACCCTCTTGGCTCGGACTCCAGCATCGGACTCATGGTCGAAACGTGGAGGAGGCGTATTCGCCTGCTAGTTAAGCAGGGTGACATCCGTGATCCTGGTCAGATTGTCGAGGTATCGCGAGGTCAAGTACTGGAGAAGGATCCGCAAGCACTGGGCTTGCAACTTTCGGGGCTCCAGCACCTGCTGTCTGATTAATAACTAGACGCTTTTAAACTAAATCGCAGTTAGCAGTATTAGACCAGATTAAAGTATTCCTTAAATTAGGTATTAAAAATTCTTTTTAAATCCAAATAACTCCTAATTATTTGCTTAATATTTAAGATGTTTCTAATACTTCGAGAGTGCTCGATTTCTGCTGTTAGAGGCTAAGGAGTGGTAACGAGATGGTGGACGTTCTCAAGGGCATGGCTCCGAAGATGGGAGTCCCCGCCTTGATCTGCGCGCCACCTCCGCCTTTTCGATGTTGCCGACACCAAGCTCGACTCAATGGGGGTCAGTCGGCTTTGTGAATCTGGGATGAAAAGACTGCTTTTACAAATGTAATTATCCTGCAAGCAGATAAGTCCATAGCGGTCAATACAGCTACTCATGGGTGGTGCTGATCAACTACAAGCAGACTCATACCTGTGATCTTCCAATTGGAGCCGCCTCTCATTTCCTTGCACCTTTCCCCCCATCCCTTCGGCTTTATTTACCCGTCATCTAGTACCATGACCACCCCATGACCGAATTCCATCCTGCCCAGGCTCAACTTCTCTGGTGCAACAGCTGGCGAGAGACTGTTCGACCACGGTGCGCCTTTTGTCCCTTCGTCTCAACTGAAAGCATATCGAGTCTGTGACCTAAAGTCCAACATGGCGGCAAGCACACACAGAGTCGGGAAGAAGACGGCCTCTAGCCGCACCACGACGAGTTGCGACCGGTGCCGGAGCAGGAAGACCAGGGTATGTTGGCTTTGACAAGATGCCATGTTTTCAACCACTAGTTAATCCGACCTTGCCCAGTGTCATAAACCATGTAGGGACGCGACCGTGCATTCTTGATCGACGCAGAAACGAGCTGACCTGCTCTTCTTCCTCCACACGAAGCCGATATGCCTTGCGACTACTGCCGCAGCATCAACGAGGAATGTTCGTTTGACGCTAGCAAGAGGCGCAAGAAGCCATTTTATTTCGTCTCGGAGGAGGAGTATCGCCTGCTACACCGGCTTTGCCAGCAGTGTTTTCCTGACCAGGAACTGTCCATCTCTAATCTGCGGCTGTTGACCTCCCAGTCGAACATCAGGAACCCTCATAGCGAAGCTTCATCTTCCATTGTCAAGGATGCAACGTCAGGCAGTTCCGAGCCGTCCGTATCTCCTCCACAGCCTTCACCTCAGAGGGTGGACGTGCCGCTGCCCGAGATCACCAGTCTTCACCATAACCTCGGGTGCCTGATGGCGGATGCCCAGGGCCACTACCGTATGCTCCCTTCACATCAATATCTTGACCAGCATGCTGACTCGACTCTTGTACAGGTTATATGGGTGCAGAGTCTGGTGTTAGCTTCAATACGGCTGTGAGGTCTTGGGTTTTCAACGCCGTCCACGATAGCAGCAAAGAAAGGATACCTTCCATGATCAAAGTTGCCATGCCGATAGCGAAGTTCCAGCCCGAGTCTGGCCCCCGAGCATGGGAACCGTCTAAGCTGCCGCCAAAGCATGTCTTGTTGGCTTGTTCGGCTCGGTATTTCGAGGAGGTACACTCCATGTACTGGCTTTTTACCTCCGAGGATTTCCATCTGCGCCTTGAGAGCACCTACTCCGAACCCGAAGAGCCGCAGACCAATTCCTGGCTCTGCTCACTTCATAACATAGTGGCGCTCTGCGTATCGGGCATCCCGCTGTCAAACGACTTCTCCCATGCGCAGCTGGCACGCAGCTCATTGGAGTCGGCAAAGCTCTACGCGTCCAGGGTCACCGATGAAGCTGATCTTGACAGCATCAGAGCACTGATTTTGCTGGTGGGTCAGATGGCGCGCAGCGGGACCGAGTCTGGTTCTAACTACGACACAGGCGTTGGCCTCACAGTCTAATGGATACCTGAATTCAGCATATTTGCAGATTGGAATTGCTGCTCGCATTGGCTTTTCCCTCGGCCTACATCTGGACAAGTACTCGGCCAATAATAGCGTGGTATCAAAAGCATATGCGCGTCGTCTCTGGTGGACTCTGTTCCTCTTCGATCACGACATCTCTCTCCAGTTGGGAAAGCCTTGCATGTCGGGCTCATCGGCCATCTGCCCTTGGCAGCCGCCTCTGCCATCTGAACAGGTGACTCGAGGACCGAGAAAAGCACCCAACGAGGGCTGAATGTCTGACAGATTCACAGATCGTCAACCCTGGGTCTTACGTACCCCACGATTATCTCAAACATTGCGTCAGCCTTGCCCAACTCGCAACAGATATTCGGCACAAGCTGTACGTTGGGCCAATTCAGCAAGACCCGGGACTGAGCCAATCTCACGTCGAGGATGCAATGCAATCCTTGAACAAGTGGCTCGACGACATACCGCCACATCTCAACTTGACGCCGTCAGTGCCACCTCTTCACCGAAGATCTATCGCCTTGCTGCATCTTCGCTATTGGAGCAGCATGATGCTTGTCACAAGACCGTTCCTTCTGTGCCGCCTCTTACGTGGAAACGAACTCGTTGACAACGGCAAGCAAGAATATTTCGATGGCTTAGCCAGGATCTGCGTGTCTGCCGCCACAACCTCAATTCACATCTTTGAGGACATGCTGAGCCAGAAATCGGTTTCGAGTTTCGTGCTTTTCGACTTTTTCCTTGCATTGCAAGTGCTTCAGGTTATTCTAGTTGCCTCGGGATTATATCCTACGGAAAATCACCAGAGTCACGCGAGAGCATGTATCACCATTTTGAAGGCGATTGGCGCGTACGGCTGTCCCAGGCATCTTCTTCCAGAAACCCTTTTTGAATTACAAAAACTCGGACTGTGCAATGACGACGACCAAGGCAGTAACGAGACGTTCCAGAAACTCGACGACGACATTCTCGGGGCCGTTGGAGAAGACTTTGGGTATTTAGCGATGAACCACATATCTTGCCACGAGAAGATACTCATTCGTTCGCAGGATATCCGCACAGCAGCAGTATACATATGGGGATCGGCATCTACTTGCAAACTTTGACTTTTTCGACGTCATTGCCGACGAAGAGTTTATGGAGCAACTCGTGGATATTTCGGGTTAGTTCTCATTCGAGCTATGACTGGTCAAGTTTATTTGAAAGAAGCTGGGTAACAGAAGGGGACCCGACGCAGTAGACAGCCAAATGTCTCTACTAGCTTAGACGGAGCCTGCCACGAGTCTATGCTGCATCTACCTTGCGCACTCTGCAGTGAAAGTCCCTTATCTTCACAAACCAAACATTCTCAGTCTTGCATTCCGGCTCCCCTGAGCGTGTGTCTGGCACAAAGTCGAAGTGACGGATGACTTGCGGGAGCACCTTGGAAAGCTCCATGATGCTAATGTTCTTCCCAATGCAGGTCCGTGAGCCTTGGCCAAACTTTGCAGGTGGTGATTGTTAGTTGGAACTTGGACCAGCCAGGCGGGGAGCGAAAGGGACTCAACGAACCGCCATGAAATATGCGTCACGCTTCTTGACTAGCTCTGGATCTTCCAACCATCTTTCGGGCCGGAAATCGTCGGCATCGGAACCGAAAACTTGTTGGTTTGCATGAGCTACCCAGGAATTGATGCCGACAATGGTCTGGGTTCGCGGTCAGTGTCCTGCTGGAATCCACCCATCCACGCCATGGGAGCGAGCTGATGAGGTTAATACATACCCCGGGAGGGAAAAACTGCCCAGCCAACGTTGCACCCGCTGGCGGCACGACGCGTCCAAGAATCAGTCCAGTTGCTGGGTGCATCCTCAGGGCTTCTTTGATGACAGCTTGCGCATAAGGCATCTTCTGAGCCTCGGAAAAGGAAATCGGATCCGATATCAAGCCTCTGGCTTCAAACTCTTTCACCTCTTGGCGCAAGCGTGCCATGGTTCTGGGATACTTGACCAAGTAGAACAAGGCAGCCGTGAAGGCAATCGAGGTCGTGTCTGAGCCAGCACCGACGTTCATGACGCAGACGGTGGATATGTCGTCCTTGGTGATCTTGCTCGGCTCTTGGTGGTGGGCGCGCAGGAACTTGGTGATGAAGTCGGCTGGGGCTTTCGGGTCGGCCTTTTCTTCGTCGGGCTGGAGCTTGTCGTACTTTGCTTGAAGCTGGCTTGCTGCGAACTTGCGAACGTTCAAAAGGCCCGAGAGTTTCTGGGATTGCCTCAGGCGACGGAAGAGCGTCTTGTGCCACTCGGGGAATATGCCGACTCTGGCACAGTATCCCAGGTATTCTGAGAGGGAGGCCATGACTCCGTCGAGGTCTCGGCCGGAATCTAGGAACCCGAATCGCTCACCAACCTATGCCGCATTCTAGTTAGCTGTGAATGTTGTCCGAGTGTGCGCCAGACTTGCTGTCATTTTGCCGATGACATCAAAGGCAAAACATTGCATCCAGTGAGCAATGTCGACCGAGACACCTGAAGCAGCGAATCCGTCCAGCTTCTGTATGAGAAGGGCGGTGCATTCGTCGACGAATGGCTCCACCTGGACGAGACTCGTCATTGAATAGGCCGAGGCGATCTTTCGTCTGGCTGCGGCGTGAGCATGTGGGTTGGGCTCGCAGAAGATGTTTGTCGTGGTGCTGAATGGATTCCCGCTCGCCTGATACCATGGAGACTGTTGGGATGACCCAAGTCAGCGTGTGTTGCTCTGCCAGCAGAGGGCTTTTTGCGGGATCTACACTTGCCTTGGTAAATCCTTTGCCGCTCCCGTAGATGATCTTTGCCGCGGCTGGGTCGTCAATGCTGTACTCATTGGGAGCTATACGGACGATGGGGCCTGCGAATCGAGTTAGGGGGGTGTTGAACGATGCGAGGAGTTGCTAGATTACCGTATTTCCGGTGAAGTTCAGCGTTTGTCCTGGGAAAGGTGCCCCAGTGCGCCTCTTTGAAGAGCCACAGTCTCGTGTATCTTGCCAGAAAGGGTCCTCGAATACGCCTCAGGGGAGAGGCCAGCGGCCGTATCAAGGTGAAGAGGCACCAAGCGGCCGCGCATGAAGCAAGAAGGGTCCAACTGGACATCGTGAACTTTTCCATGTTTGCAGAGCGAGGGCTGATTACTTCGGTGCTCTCATGTTCAAGGAAATGCTACAGGCATTCTGATTACAAGGGTTCTTTTATTTTGCGAAGCCTCCTTATGTCTGGTGCCATGTTCAGATCAGAGAGTTCACAGCTCGGAGCATTACCACCGATCCTTATTGAATTGAAGCACCTCGCACATTATCGGGTATTCTCATCCGGAGCATCGGGCCCAATGACCCTAGGGCGACCTCGCCCGCGGTAATTCCCATTGGTTCGGTAGTCTCACATCTGACATGTCGGAGCCAAAGACCCTAGCTCGATGATACTCTTCTCCACTTCCCCATGTCTACTTCCCCATGGGGGGAGGTGCTCGATGAACTCTTGGGTGCACTCTGTGGGGTAACTGTAGATAAAGGAACCAGGCGTCGTGCTTCTAGGTCCTGGGCGAACCCAAACCACCCATCACCTCTTCCAAATCATCTTCATCCAGTCCATTAATCAATAATACTTGACATGGCGAACCGGCAGGACACCATTGCCGCGAACTGGCGATGCTTTATTGCCTGTGGCATCATCGTCCTATCTCCATTCCAACACGGCCTCGACTTTGGTCTGATCGGCGGATTGCAGGCCATGCCGGGTTTCCTCAAGGTGCCTTGTGAATCCTCATACACTCGGCGCTTGTGACTGACGCGGACACCTTTCGCGAGCAGGTTTATGGCTATCCAGCCCCCGAAACCGCCATTGGCTGGAACATTTCCACCGTCCGACAACAGCTCATATCCTCTTTCATGACCCTCGGGGCCTTCGTCAGCGCTGGACTCGCCGGGCTGATCGCAGCAAAACTTGGGCGCAAGTCTTGTCTCTGGCTCTCCTCTTTGGTCTGCGCTGTGGCCAACGTCATCGTGATGACTACGACACACATCGGAGCGTTATAAGTCGGCCGTATCTTGATGGGTGTCGCAAACGGAGGCTTCATGACATTTGCCCAGCTCTACATCCAAGAGACTAGCCCGGCCAAGTACCGTGGTCTGTTCCTCTGCTTCTTCCAGTTTTGCGTCTCTTTTGTAAGTCGCCCCCTTGAGAACCTCTCTGCGGATTCTAACCGCTGTATGGTGTCAGGGAACATTGGCTGGCACTATTGTCAACTGGGCAACCGCCGAACGGCCCGATCGATCCGCCTACCTGATCCCTCTAGGGCTCATCTATGTTGTCCCATTCATCTTGAGCATTGGCCTCTTCTTTATCCCAGAGTCTCCACGCTGGCTTATCTTGAATGGCCGTTTCGAAGAAGGACACAAGTCGCTCCAATGGCTCAGGCCAACAGGCGCCAACATCGACGACGAAGTTACCGAAATCCGTGTTGCCATCCAGAAAGATGTCGAGAGAAAGAGTGGCGTTGGCTTCTTGGATATGTTCAACAATCCAATCGATCGGAGACGATCACTTCTTTCTATGGGCGCTGTGTCCCTGCAAGGTGTTCCGGGGTCTATGTTCATCATCCGTAAGCTGTCTGACACGGTAGCACTGCTGAGGAAATGACTAACAAGTTTGATTTAGCTTACAAGGCATACTTTCTTGCTATCGCCCAGGTTGAAGACCCATTTGCCATGTCTAATGTTATGACAACAGCCGGGTTAGTCGCACTTATCGCTAACGCGCTCATCGTTGTTCGATATGGTCGCCGTCGCTTTTTAATCACAACTGGTTTGCTTGTTTGTGGCTGCTGTCAGCTGGTCATGGCAGTGGTGTATGATAAACACCCAGGTATTGCCAGTACTGGAAGAGTGTTGGTCGGAAGCGCGTGCGTGTATATGTTCTGTTTCAGTGTAAGGAACTGGGCTCTGCTGACCATGTCTTGGGGTTCCCCGTCGCTGACATATCTTAGGGCATTGTTACCCCTTATTGTTGGCTGGTTGCTGGTGAGATTCCGTCCCAGCGTCTGCGAAGCTATACCTTTGGCACTTCGACTGCGGTCGGATATCTCTTTTCGTGGGTTGTGTCATTCACCACTCCTTACTTTATTAACCCAGACGCTCTCAACTGGGGCCCAAGATACGGGTATATCTGGTTTCCGGCTTCCATAATTGGTGCTGCTTGGACGTTTGCCTTTCTGCCCGAGTTGAAGGGCAGAACCCTGGAAGAAATCAACCAGATGGTGGGTTCACTGTGCTTGATTTACCACGATCTCATTCATCCCTTCTTTCTGCTAACACAATCTGATAACACAGTTCGAAGCAAAACTGCCGGCGCGAGAATTCCCAGCCTATAAGTGTGTTTCTCCGCTCGAGGATGGCGAGCGGGATATTTCAAAGGATCACGCCGAGGTTACAGTAGTTGAGGATGTGGAAAAGGCTCCAAGTTCTTTAAACAAGGCCCAGCTCTCTTTGGGCTCCTGATCGGTCATCTCGGACCTATGCACACAGATAAGAGTGGGAGAGGGTGAGCAAAAAGCTTCATTCCAATAGTCTGGTACAGATAGAACACGACATTTAAAGGAGGTAAATATAAAGCCGCTAAATTAGCCTTCTCAAGGCAGACAGCAGCATCAAGTCTTCAAGGGACCCATTCAGCTCAATAAGCCAGTCATCCTAGGGGTTCAGTAGCTCTCAGGTTTCGTCTTATAATAGAGAAAATGTCAAAACTTTCAGGGTCCATACGAAAGATTTATATATTATACCCAGGGACTAGAGATATAATTATTACTGTAAATCTTTACACTAGGCTGCTGGCGTTGCGCTTTAAGCTTTATTTATAGACAGTGCAGACGGCCTTCTATCGCGTGATAATATATCTTGAGTTTTCATACTATAGACTATAGTATATAATAGCGAAACATTATAAATCTCAAGAAACTATATGATATAAAGTACAAGCCAATTAGAATCATTGTCTGCATATCTACCTGATGTTATTGAAAGGTAGGCTAAGAGTAATAATCTTCAAGTGTTGCTCGACCTATGTCCGGATTAGAACGACCAGGATTCCAGAACGAGAGGTCTCAAAAACAGTACTAGTAAATTTAATCAAGGCCGGCGATGTTCCAGGTTGATTTCTAGTTATATAGACAGAAGTTGGATATACTCAGTCATGCTGTGGGCACCTTCACGGCGCTGGATGCTTCACAAACCAGCTCCCTCCAACCTTCACAAAATCACACCAAATATTGCCAGGTGGAAATCTAGACATGCAAGCCTAGGTCTTCTTCGGGACTGAGTGATGGCCCGTACCTGATCCTTGCTATCCACTTCGTTTATCTAACTACAACAAATAACCTTAAACTACTTTACTCCGTGCACTTAGGGTATCACTTAAAGTAGGGAAGATCTTCATACGGCATCCACCGGGATAGATTCCTCCACCCCTGCTAGGGATCACACGATGCAACCAAATATGCCGATCGGAACTAACAATCCGGGACCAAACGGCCCTAAGAAACTTCACCGTGCGTCAGGACCAAGAGATCAACATATTTCAGCTGCTTCTCGCTCCTTCAAAGGCAAGTTGCTTCCACGATGATAAAGAACACAGTTGAGATCATCACGGTCTGACTCTATTATTATCCATTGCTATTCTATCCCATCACAGAGAAACTTCACTCGTGCTATGCGCACTCGTCCCCGTCGTAACATGCCCCTTCGTAAACCGATCATTCGTCACAAGGCTCTGCTCATCCCCATCGCTATACTGCACCTTGAACGTCCTCTGCAGCTCGATGCCCCCGTGGTCAGGCCTGGACACGGACTCGCTCCGCGACGGCAGCTCTACGAGGGCGCGGTTCCGGCTCATGATGTGCGACTTGCGGCCGTACTGCTCGCCGTAGTTGTTGTTGTACTTGCTCGAGTCGTACGAGGAGCCGCCCAGGGCGGGGAACAGGCGCACGAGGAGGATGCGCAGGGCGGGCATGGAGGCGCAGATGATGCCGACGTTGATCTCGACGGTGGACCAGATGGACACGTCGGTCTGGTCGTACGTTGGGTTGTGGGAGGAGTCGAGGTCGACGATGTACTGCAGGCGGATGATGCTGACGATGGTGACGCTGAGAGGGTCAGCCTGGCTCGTGAGTTTTCTGTAAGGTACCTACAAAGTTCCCACGATGAACATGGCGGCCACGCCAATCTTCTTCTTCCAATGCAGCTTCAGGTTTCGCAGGTACCACATTGGAATGGCCAGCATCCAGATATCCAGGGCAATACTGATCGCCGCATTCGCCCAACCGATAGCATTGACGTTGGCACTAAAACAGTCAGCCAGGTCTCCAACCCCAGGGGAAGACAACTCACCATCTCCCTTCGTGCTCTTCGTCCCATCTCGTCCAGAAGAAACTAATCGGGGTGCACTGAAAGATGGCCAAAAACACAAATGCCACCCCATAGAGGGCGTTGAAGATGACAGTCCCCCACAGCAGCTTCTGCGCCGGACCGGGGAAGATGCGCAGGTAAAAGAACAGCAGCGACATCTTGAGTAGCGACACCTGCGCAAAGTAAAAGACCTCCAATAACCAAAAGAAGAAGCCAAAGCTGGTGATGTCGTCAAACTCGATGGTCCAGATGTCGCGGCCCTCGCCGTGGCCCGCCGTGCCGTGGATGTTCATGGCCGTCGAGGGGATGCCGCACACGAGGGTCAGCAGGATGAAGAGGTCGTCGAGGCCAAAGTCGGAGTTTGTGATGAAGATCTTGGACCCGATGCGCAGGAGGATCGAGATGCCCGAGATGACGCCCAGGATGATGGTGACGTTGACGAACAGGCTGGTCTTGTCGCGGACGGGGACCTGGCAGTACGTGTTGGTCATGTTTTGCGTGGCTGATGGGGTCAGCATTCGTTCACTCGTTCAAAGCATTTGACATACTCAACGACTCCTTGATGGTGCATCCCTCGGTCACGCACACCGACGCCAGCGGTAACACATCCTCGCTGGTGCACACGCACTTGACGTCGGCAGAGTCGCAGTCGGACTTGGAGATCGCATCGCCAAGGCAAGACCCCTACTTGGCAGATTAGCGTGATTGCGAGGCGCAGATACCAAGACGGGAGGCGTTTTCCTTACCGCGCACTTGGGCAGCTCGGCCAGCAGCTCTTTTGTAGAGACGCTCTCTGCAGCTGCCGCCCACGGCATGAGAGCCGCCAGCAGAGGCACAATCCACTTCATGATGATGGCACTCCAAGGACAGCACAAGGGACCAAAGAGAGATCGACCATGGTCCAAGCCCGGAACCACAGAAGCCAGAAAGATATACCTATGCCAGAGCCCCTGGACGACGAGTTCCACACCGGCGATCCTCGCCCAATTTGGATTCGGGGATGCATCAGAGATTCAGTTCATCTTTGGAGCCGACTCCACCGAGCCGTCAGTCTGGCCCCGGGAGAGATCCGGAGCGTGCCAGACATGGGCATTCTCACGGACGGATGCAATCATCCTGTTCCTGCAGGGATGGCATTTTCAGTCCAGGAGAGGGAGGCTAGGCGGTACTCGGACTAGCAACGACATCCACTGTCAGACTAAGGGCACCAAGCCGGCACCGTTTGAGCCGACGTCAGTTTCATGGTTTCCATTGTGGCTTGAGACGTGAGAAAAATCCCTTGATCGCCAAAAGTTGCTTTGTTTGATCTTGCAGCTTGCAACATGATAGATGACAGGGCCTGTTCCCACGTGAATCTTGCGCCAACATCCAGAATGGCCCCGTCTTACCTTGATCCCACCATTATCTGGTCGAGACCCCAGGCAACCTCGCTTGCATGTGTGTGAAATCCTTCAGACGGCATGCCCAGAAGGCCCGCTATCCGACAGTGCCTCTGACGCCCGAGTCAGGAAATGAGAGTCGAGTCGTCGACGCTGTGGAGATGATCCACCTCGTGGATGCCACGGATTGCCCCTGAAGAATGAGGGTCTCTCTACGTCAGCCCTAGAAGCACTCCACCTCTCGGCTCAAGTTTCGGGTGCGAAAAGGAATCTGCTCTGGAAGTGTGCTGAGTCGCGCGAGGGTTAGTTCCGCGGAACTTGACTCTGTCCAATAGTCCAGACATTGCTATGGACCTTTCCGGTCGGCGCGAAATGTCACCAAGATAAAAGGGCCCTCCTCCGCACATGTCACCGAAACTGCCGCGGACCCCGAACCCATGCCCCGTCAGAGTGGAAATTTGATCTCGTTCTCGTGCATCGGCCGTGCTAACGATAACGAGTGGAGCGACCGAAAGGATTTCGTCCCAACCTGGGCGCTTTTCTGGGGTTTTGTGCAATCCAAAGGAGTTTCTCCGTCTCGCTCCATGTCGCTTTTGAGTAATTGCGCCGAGAATATGGAAAGTCTGGAAGCTCCAAGTGGATGTTGACAGACAAAAGGCTATAGCGCCCCCGGGAAGGGTATAATACTCAAAAGAAAAAGGTTCCGTGTCGGGAACGATGGAACCCTTCAGTTGATATCTGTCGCTTGAGCCCTGGTTTGCCAGAGAACGAGATGGTAGACGAAAATGGACGTTTATCCACCCAGAGGATCTGATATTCACCGCCGCCGTCTTGGCAAAGAACCAAATAGTCTCCAATTTCTTTCATCGCCTGCTATCCCTTTATAGCATATCCCAACATCTGGACTCCCGAGACCTTCAATACGAGTTGATCATCCTCCGTTTCTCCGAAAATCCCTGGCCATTTGACCCGGACTCAGAACCATCCCGGATAGGATGCCTCCTTATGAACCTGTCCATTCATGATAATGCTTAACCATCCGTCCTGAATAATCGAGACATCCCGTAGAGAATCTGCATCCACAGGGATGTAGTCCGCGTATTCCCCCCGACTTATCTCAAGCCCCCACATCATGGAGGCATCAATGCCAGCGGTGGCAGCAACAATGCTCTCATGGGGTGGCAGTAGCTCGGAAAAGTGTTCGAGGTCACTCATACACGTCCCGTATAGTAGTCCCTGGTCTCAGACGGTGGCTTCACATGTCGCCTCTGCTGCACATGCCCCTCCTGACACCGAGACTAATTATGCCAGGTCGAGGGGTCTCGGCCTGCAACTGTTACGTCTAACACTGGCTTGTACCCCGTCTTTTTGAATATTTTTACATGTGCCTAAATGCGTCGGCTTTGTATGTCGTCCCCCGTTTACGTCTTTCATAAACGTAGGCTTGTTGAAGAGCTCGCGCACGCGCTCAACGGCGCCAGGGACTCTATTTTTAGAGCTCAGATCAAATCTCGGCTGGCGTGGGCCACTAAGACAATAGACCTTTCCCAGGAGGGACATATTGACACGTATTGGACTAGCAAGACCCGATGTGCTCGGAATTGGACTGCATTTCTCGTTTTGGGTAATCATGATCAATTTCGAAATGGATGACATTTCCAGGCCAAGTGTACTTCCATAGTGATGATTGGCCAAAATGCCGCCGTGACCGACCTTGGAGAATTCCTCCTACGTAGAGCCCGGCCCCGACTTTGGTATTTAAGTATGATGTACTAGGTGCTACCACGATCTTTTTCTTCTTCATGGAAAGGAACCTGCTGTTCACCTTGAGGCTACGCCTGTTCCTGTTGGGGCTGCCCTCGCAACGAAGTCCTTAGCCATTGACTCCAACATCGCCCGGGCCATGTCAAGCTCAGAGCATCGGATGCTAAATGTGTCCTTAAGAACACTCATCTTGTCACCATCGGCAAACTGCTTTAATATCCGCCATCGCTAAACTAGGTTAGTGTGATCGATCTTGAATTGTGTGTAGAATTAACTTACTGTTCGGAAGAATACCTTAGCGCGTGCATCGTCTTGAGTGATCCCATACCAGTTGTTTAGTCCGCGACCTATCTTGTTCATATCGATGATAATTCTTTGCAGCTTGGCTTTAGTTTCGGCCAGCTCCTGAGCGCTCATTGGAATGTCGACCATGACCTCCTCCTGACATTGCCTCTGTACCCCTTGCCCAATCACCCTCAAGCGGCCCAGGTTATCACTCTGCTCGGCCTTCGTGGTTTTCGCTGCCTTCATCCTCAAAAACTGCTCGTACTTGGCCCGCTGCTCTGGTGTTAGCGCAGCAACCTGCTGAGGCATCAAGGATGGAACGGCCCTCGATCCCTGCTGCGGCTGCGGGTTATTGATAGCGACACCAGGCTTTGGGCCCTGGTCATCGATGATACTTTCTCTGGGCTCTCTGGGCCGCTTTTGGCGAATTTGACGAGGAATTTCCATACCGGCAACGTTACTGTGCCGCTTTCTTGTATGGGCTTTGAGCTGCTTAGATGAAGAGAAGCCAACGTCGTTATAAAAGCAAGCGGGTTCGAAGCATTTCAATGCACCTCGATGCTGTGCCTCATGATCCTGCAAGTGGCTGAGAGATGGATATCCCAGTATAGATCTTTCGCAGCCACCAATACCGCACACGAATGCGAATGGTTCAAACTCCTTCTTGAACACCCGCAGTTCATCTTCTGACAGACCAGGGAAGGTTCTCTGGGCCAGAAGATGAATGACACTTTCGTGATATGCTTGTCGGATGATTGAGAAGAGTGTCGGGCCTGAAGAAGACGTAGACGGTTCTGAGCAGCCAGTATCAGCAACGTACCTACTTCCGAGGTGAAGCTCATCTTCCTACCGTTCATGGCCGCCGTTTCCCTGTAACACAAAATGCTGTCTATCAAGCTGACTACGGCTGGGAACTGTCGGAGACATTCCAGACGATCATCCTGGCTTCTTGGGTCGGAATCAAAGCTGGACTGGCGAGCATGGGCCTCCAGCAGCCTGCAATGATCTCTACACAGTTCCTGCAGTTGTTGCATGACCGGGGACATCTCGATGTGGTGGTCCCTGCAGTTCGCCGCGTAGTCTAGCACATGGTCGATCCAGTATGTATCTGAATAAGGAAGAAGGCCATGAAAACCATGACCTATTTGGTACAGACACCGTTCTCGACTGAGATTCTCTGGAACGAAAACCAGGCCTTGCTGCAGCTGACTCAAGCAGGCCACAGAGATATCTCGGTGGGCGTCTACCTGGTTGATGAATGGTCCACTGGACTGAGCCAGGAAGAACCTATGGCAGAGAATGAGTAACTGCATGGGAGTTGATTTGACAAACTGAGCGAGAGATCTGCTTACTGCGGGACGGAAGAGTGAATGAAGACTACAGACCCGCCAGGGCCGTCCTCGATGAAGGGTTTACAGATATCGAGAGCATTTGGGAACGGCTTCGTGGTTTCGTCGATAACGCGTGACTTTGAGTGCAATACCATTGCCAGACGCAGCTCGTATTTACGGACGGGTCGATTGCCTTTGGAGAACAACATCCACGCAAATACTCGCCGCTGTTTCAGTAGGTCGTCTGCGGATGAATTACTGGTGATGTTGGTGAGGATTTTGTTATATCTATTACAGATTAGTATTTAATAAATTGAGGCATAGAAGGGTGTGGCTGTGTTGCGTACGCGTCTGTAAGGTCCTTGGGAAGTGTTTCGATGGAACTCCGAAGCTGGGCGATGCTCGAGGCTGTTTCCAATATTTTCAGGACAAGATGAACCCAGAGAAACATTCCTGCCTCTATAAGTCTGACGAATCATAACGTGGAATGGAGGAGGCCGAACCTTCTGCTCTCTCGAGGATTGACTGGCGGACTTCAGTGAGAACTGTCTTTGGAAGGCCACCATCATGTTTGTCATTCAGCTCGTCGAGAGATGCTCCGACAATTAGATCAAGATCTTTCGCAACTGAGGATAGTTCGGCTCCGATGAAGAGAGTGGGCTTGCCCTTCATGTTTGCGCTGATGCTTGGGATATCTTGACTTGAGAACAGGATGTTAGAGTTCTCGCTCTTACCTGCCAATTTCGCCAGTGACTTGATTATCATTTTATGATGTGAGGAACCCACTTCGTCAATACCGTCGATGATAATACGGACGTCTTTGAACGCAGTCAAGAGGTTCGGAATGATCGCCTCCAGAACTGAGATTGAAGGCGTCTTCCCCGGGACAACACACTCATCGTACATGAAAGATGCCAATTCGGGGGCATGTCCGATCATTTGGGAGCAGATACTTCTCAAGATCTGGGCCGTGACATCGTAACTTATTGTATGAAAGTCACAGAAGAAGAACAAGCACTTTCTGGCGGGGTCGGCTCGCAGGAAGTAAATCAACTGGCTGCAGAGAACAGATTTGCCTGTCATCGTTAGCGGTGATAGCAATCAGGTCAAAGAATCCAGAGATACCTGAGCCAGGCTTTCCATGCAGCCACAGGAACGGGTGACCCCTGCCAAACTGAAGCCATGATCGAACTTTTGGGGACTTGATGAGCCATTGCGAGGTCCCCTCACGGCAGTGACTGCGGAGCCATTCGAGCTTGAGTTCTTGGTTTGATTTGGAGTCACCGACTTCGAGCCATGCGAAAACGGCTTCACGTTGCTCAGTCTCCCACCGTCTTTCTCGTATCGCGGTTTCTTCTGCCGATTTCTTCCTCCAAGCTTGGGCCTCAACGATTTCGGATGACGCTGCTTCCTTGTCTACTAGATCACTTGTCTTAGCAATGCTCTCCAGCAGCGTGTCGAACTGATGTTCGAAGCGACCCCAGCCTGAAGCGAAGAACATTTTCCAACCTGCATGGAACATTAGCAGATGCTCTGATTGGTGGGGGTCTTTACTGTCCAAGTACCTGGCTTCTTGATGAGGCTATATGCTCGGCTGTGAAACTCGATGATATCTTCGTAAAGCTGACCCAGAAGTTGTTGGAACTCGTAGCTATCGGGAAATGCGTCCCCGTACCGGGAGAAACGAGGCAAGGCCGCACCAATGCTTCCATAAGCTGACAAGAGGTGGACAACCGCCACTACGCTGAAGTCCACCCTCACAAAGACTTCTGTAGTAGGGCATGCGTATGCATCCCGCCAACCGAGAGGGTCCAGAGTGAGGAGTATGATTATTCGCCGACACCTACGGTCGAACCAAGCCAAGTTCCAGTAATCGGAACCAACCGACTAACGCACTACTTCCTGAAGCCGCATTCTTTCCACAGCCCGCAGCGGATCATCCTCAACCAACTACCCAAAAGGGCCCAGGGCCCTTTGAGCACCTCACAAGACAAGATGGAGGTGGGATGGGGCATTCATATTCAGGAGGGGTGGCATTGGAGGACAATCTACTTTGTCGTAGTTGTCGTCTTTGTCATTGGGAGCCTTATATTTGGGATCACCTGGTCCATCACCAAAACGGATGCTCAGAGCGCTTTTGCAGTAACAGCTTCATGGATGGCGTTGGGGCCATTACTGTTTTCGTACATTGCGGTTCGAGATATGCAGTAGAACAAGTTGTTGATCCTAACTATTTGCCACCATCGTCCGGACGTCAACCACAAAACTTGCCCAGAGGCCCAGAAGAGCTCGTCGTCGCACAAGCCCAAGTATTCTCCAACGTATCCCTCATAATCCCCGCCCCAACAAGCTTATCACAAACCCCCTGATGCTTCGTGTTCAAAAATTCCGAAATGGTGCTCGCAAAGGTATTCACCGTCCCCTTCAGCTCCCTCACAATGCACCACATCTCCGGATCCCCCTTCAGCTGGGTCAGCCCGCCCCCCTTGGGATGCTCCTCCTTGTCGAGGATCCCCCTCGTCGTCATGTTCACGTCGCACACGTGGATGTGAATCTGCTCATGCGTCCTCGAGCGCCACGAGTTGAGCGCCAGCGCCTCCTTTTTCGGGTCGTACACCTGCTGCGCGTACTGCCACCCGTCGTTGCCCAGCTCCCAGTTCTTCTGCTCAGCCATCTCGAGGATCCCCGGGATGATCTTGGTCGGGATGATGAGGTCGTCGTCGTCGTCTTCCTGGAGGTGCACCCACACCGGCTGGCCGCCCTCAGCGATGTTGCCGCTGCTGGGGCACCCGGCGTTGCCGCGTTTGAGGCAGCGGCAGAGGCTGGTGAACCAGAGGCCGCAGCCCTTGCATTCGGAGTTGTCGTCGCCGCACCCCTTGCAGCAATTCTTGACGGTCTTGGTCGCCGTGTGGCCGCAGGCGTCAAAGTCCTTTGCGGGGCAGTTGTCCATGAACAGCTTGCATCTGCAGGAATCAACATTCATGTTGCTGATCTCGTCCGCGTTGCACTCGAATAGGCCGGGCATCAATTCTGGGATCCTCCTCCAAGGACGTGCGTGGTAGTATTTGGCGGCGATGGCGGAGGTCGCCGAGGAGAGGACAAGGAGGGTTTGCGTGAGATGCATCTTCATTCTTTGACACAGGATTTAGGGTGGTGTGCTCGGCTTGCGAGACGATGGGGCGGGATTCAGGTCACTTATACGTCAACTGAATGGGAATTAGGTTCCCACCAGTAGCCTGGCCCAGATCATGGGGGCAACAGACTTTACCACGGTCCGATTCCAGCGACAGTCTCGTCGGATATCAGCTCCAAGCAGTATCCCCCCAACTCTAACCACAAGTCCAGAGACCCTCATGGCCATGGAACGTTACTTTAATCCGGTCCGGGTTGAGGAGGTGAGGGGATTGGAGGAGGTAGGTAAAGGTTGAACTCTGACGCGTGCCGCATGCACCGCCAAATCATGGCAGCCATCAAACGTGTCATATTGAGTTTTTCTCTGTGAGACAGCCTGGGGGATTCTAAAGTCACGTCTTGTTTTCCTCCTGTTTCCGTAGCAGGGGCAACCATCTCAAACACCCTGAACTCCCGCCAGCAGCCCTGATTTGTTTACCAGTGATGATCCCGTTTTGATGCCAGTCTGGAATGCATCCGACTCTGTTCAAGATTCCCCCTCCATTTTCCAATTCTTCAAAAGGAGCTCCTGCTGGCTATACTTCCTCCCGGTGTGAAGAGCATCTCCTCGTCGGACCCTGGAGAGGGGAGGTTCAAGTTTCGCCGCCTCTCGTCCATGGAACTTGCCAGGGGGATGCACTCGCTGGACTCCAAGTCTACAAAATCAAAGGTGCCGGGACTATCCATGGTCCTAGTTAGCCGACGTGAAGAGATGACATGGCGTGTTTAGGTCTTACAAGTCAGCCAGCAAAGCTGGTCTGGGGCTGGCCCCGTAGTGGGTTGAAAACCCGCGTGCATCCTCCAAGTCGGGCTCAGATGCCGGCGTTCTTAGCAAATGGATAGGCGATTCGATGGGCTAGGGCCTTGAGCTTTCCTGATCTTGCCACCGCCTTTCCATCTTCAACTTGCTCTTCCTTGACTCTGTCATCTCTGGCGTTATCGTCACTCGTCTTGTTGTCAACGGAGTTGTCGTGTCTGATTTCCTCTTCTCTCACTTCATCGTGTCCGGTGCTCTCGTCTTTAATCCTCGCTTCTGCCACATCGTCTACATTGACCTCCCCTTGAACCTCCCCTTGCACCTCCTCTTCCACTTCCTCTCCCACTTCCTCTCCTACCTCATCTTCCATCTCCTCCTTGGCATCAACCTCCCACGGTTGCTGCGCCTCAATACTCACATTGATCCTGTCCGGCCCCCCAGAAGGATCCTTCCGCACCCGAAACACCAGACACAAGTCGCCATCCAAAGGCAACCTGGTAAAAGTATCTCCAACATCTATCCGCTCAAAGTGAGCTTTTGAGGTATTCCGCGACTGCCCCCAGCTGTCAACCTCTGCACCAACAAGGCATCGTACATCATACGTGGTGCCCCCGGGCACTCGCCTTCTCTCGAGACGGATCTGAAAAGGAGGCAGCTTCTTCTCGGGACTTCGCGCCCTAAAGGTCAGGTACAGCAGCTCAACAATCCCAATCGCCTTGTTTATCCTCTGGGTCGCCTCGTACACTACTGGCACGCCGTCGGAGAGCGGTATCATAAAGTGCCGCGGGTAGTCGCTCGTTATGCGATACTCGTCGTGCCCAACGGGGAGTGACCGAAACAGAAATGCCGGTGCCTGCGGATACCGCTCACCATAGCCTGGTCGGGGGGGCACCGGTCGGATGGTGAGATAGGCAGGGAGGAGGAGGTCCTTTTCCAGGGAGTAGCGCCACATGTGAGGTGGCGAGTCCTGCAATTCGTAGGCTTGGCGAGGGATGGGCAAGTCCTTCTTCTCTTCCATCTCACTCCGCACCACCGCGACCATGTCCTTCAGGTTAACCTTGTACCAGCCCCGGTTATGCACAGCTGCGAATCTCTTCAGTCTACCGGACAGCGTCCCCTGAACGGGAATCGCGATGGCTCCATCCTCGTCCTCGCATCGCAGGACCAGCAGGAAGCACAATTCACGCAGGCCCGGGTCGTCAGCCCAGTGCACTATGATGAGGCGGTCGTCCACGCCCTCCCTGAGCCCGTAGTAACCTGGTATCTTGAGCCTCCCTGCCACCCGCACCCTGTTCTGAGCAGGTTTTGACTGGGCATCCAGCCGTGGCAGTTCGCATAGCCTCAACACCCGGGATGACAGGTGGATATTCTCCTTGTCCATGACATAGGTTGCCTCTCCATCCTCGCGAGGCTCGGATTTGCTAACGCCGTGTGAACCCATGAAGCAGATGGGGGCGGGCGCCAACAGGCCGAGGTGCATGTCCTCACTCGATCTATAGAGCGTCCCAACGTCCCTCGGCAGGAGCCCAAACGTGGGACTCGAAAAGTCGACTCCGTTGGTCGACCACGCAAACAGCGACTCGTCGTCTGTAAATTTCATGATCTCAATCTGAAGCCGGTAGAAGGCCTTGTAGCCTTCCCCGTAGATGAGAGACATGTTAATGTCGAAGATGCCCATGAGCGAGTAGGCCTGGTCCTCCACCCTCGTCGTCTGCCGCCTGGACGCCCACGACATGATCTTTGCGATACTAACGTGGCTCCAATCATGCTCGAGAAGAGTCTTGGTGTCGATGGTAGTGACCTTGCTGATTACGTCGCATAGGCTGCTCCCGTTGCCAATCTCGTGCCAGTCGTCAGCAAGGAAAATAATCTCGTACGGCGCCAGCAGCTCCTGCAGCGTCCAGCCGCGGGTAAACCAGCGACTCCTTCGGAACTTGGAGCCCTCAGCGAGGGGGTTCTCGGCGCTGGGGACGTCGTTGAGGAAGACGTAGCAGGCTGCGGCCTTGCGATACCAGCGGAACATGGAGTTGATGGCCTCGGAGAGCTCAGCACTCGAGGTCTTATCAATACAGCAGGTATCGATCCACGCATAGCGGAATCCTTCAGATAGCGACTTAGCGCAGAAGCCGACGATTTTCTTGTACCCCTTCTTCTGCACTAGGAGTGAGTGGTCGCCGCTCATTTCCTGGAAGGTGACCTCTTCGGCGGTCCAGACGTGCGACAGGATTGCGTAGGGCGGAACATCGCGGCCGGGCTCTCCAAGGAAGGTCTTCAACTCGAGGGTTATCACGTCGATGAGGAGCATTTTGAGTCTGGTTGTGAGTTGAGGTTGAATGAAGCTCGGCAGGTGAGACGTATGCATGGTGCATGTTATTAGGCATCAATCAGTCAGCCTTGCGCTGCAAGGGGGCTGAGCACCAATTCGCAAAACTGCCTTGTCATGTGATGCATTATATTGAGAGATATCATTTGTATATCGATGGTACTCTGGCGCGACTCTAATATTTAAGGAGTCGAGATATCGGAAATAATAGCACTTATTAGGCTAAGGTTAAGAATAGGCGTGCCTACCTCTATTCTAAAGAAGTATACAAATTAATACCTAAAAAGAAAAATTATTACCTTACCTATCTCTAAGTTTAAAAATGGCTTAGACTTAGTACTAAGAAATAAGGGAATGATCATATTATAGGTAGTCATACCACATCCCATCCAGAGGTAAGAAAGACGATAAAAACCAAAGTGTAATCTCTATAGTAGTAAAGAACACCTTTTTATATCTTTAACGTTAATATAGCTGCCAAATACTAGCCTTCCTTAATATATTATAGGAAAAGCTTAAACCGAATGCATTACGAGAGGTTTCCATTTTTGCCTCTCAAAGGTATAGCTAAAGAGCGCCTGCTCCTAGTGCTCTATCACCCTTGGGTATTTCCTTCCCACCTTCACAAACCACCATGCCGTCTTTTCCAGCCAGACCATGATCAGCCATGTCATCTCCAGCTTCAACCACCAAAACAGCTCGAATATCATGGCCCGATGGAACAACCTCCCCACCGAGCTCCAGTCAATAGTCCTCAAACATGTCGTCAGCAAATCGAGAACAGAACGATGCGCACTCGCGAACTACGCGACCGTCTGCAGCGAGTGGCAGGATTTCTTCGAGCGCGTGACCTTTCGAAGGATCGTCGTCGATGAGGACCGCCTTCCAGACCTCACGCAGTGCATGAACACCGACGCCACAAAATACCGGCAGCGCTACCTCAAGCGCCTGTGCCTCTACGTCAAACTGGACCCTTACAGCTGCATGGTTTGCCGGGTGAAGGAGGATGCTCAGACGGCCGACAGGTAAGAGGGGGCCACGACAACGGCACATACAAAAGGAGGAGACGGAAAGCTGACTGTTGCAGAAACAACATTGCTTTTACCGTAGCCATCTGGCGCTTTATGCAAGTACTATCAACGTGGACCACCACCGAAACATCCAACGACGGCTCGCGACAAGACCTAACGCTGGAACTCGGCGCCTCCCCGAGCGATTGGAAGCACACGTTCAGGAACTTTCGTCTTCAGCCAGACTACCCATACAGGGAGGAGAGAGACTTGGAGGATGATTGGGATTCTTACAAACAATGGGTGGAGGAATCCGGCATCGGCACTCTCAACGACCCAGACCATCGATGGTTCAGCGGGCGGCGAGGCGATCCCTGGATGGGGGCAAAGAAGAGGGTCATGAACACGTTGATCATCAAGCCGAATATCCCTGGATTCTCTACCCCGGGGCCGAACCTGCCAAGGGTCCATGCCGTGTCTGGTCTCCTCCTCCGGCGAGCTTTCTATCGGAGATTCTCCGTCCCTGCTCTCAAGAAAGTCATTCGTGCTTTGCCCCGTCTCAACTTCTTCCGCCAAGAAGGATAGCATCACCTCGTCGGACGGAGGCAACTCTCTTTTTCGAGAGGTGAGCCCTCGAGCTTTCTTTCCTATCATATATATATGCTTTCAGCATGACTCTCTGCTAACAGCAACGCAAGAGTTTGCAGGTCTCTTAAAGGAGGCACCACAAACGCTGCAACAAATTTCCCTCTTTGAAGACTTCAGCACTGTGCTTCACCCCAACCTACCAGATGAGCGCGCCGATCCAGCCCTTTCACGGGCCCTTTCACAGCACTGCCGCCACCTCGAACATTTATCAGGTGCCTTTCTGGTGGATGCTGAGGGTTTCTTCCAGGACTTTCACCTCAGCAGCCCGCAGCCGCCAGACCTCACGCCTTGGGCCAACCTCCAAACGCTGGCCCTGACATCGCCTTTGCTTCGACCTGCGGCAGCCCAATCAAGGATTACCGCTCTGCTCATGGCGGCAGGCCGAGCGGCGGCCCTCATGCCTCGCCTCCGGACCATGGAGATATGGAACGGCGGTAACGGCTACGCAACCATCTTCCGGTACAGCTTCGTCAACGGAGTGCCCACAATCACCTGGGCGAGCAACTGGGGGCCCAACATCATACTCGGCCGTGAGTTGAAAAACTGCTGGGCGGCCGTACGAAGCAACAGAGCGTTGACGGGCTCTCTCGTGGCTGAGGTGATCAGGCTTCCAAGAGAGCCCGGGCTTACAGGGACATTTGCATCTGTGATCCCTTTTCTACAACTCCGTAGGCGTGTCGTGGATGTCATATCTGATTATCAGCTGCGGTGGGAGGAACATAACCCCACGGGTTGACCTTTGTAATATCCTCTGTATGCTCTAATCCTTATGAAAGAATGCTAATAAAATGAATGATTTATACCTGACCTTAATGCTAGCCTTGGTGTGCTTTAAATCTTAAAAAGAAATTTTATTAATTAAGTAATTTTATATTTATTTTTAATATAAATTTAATACACTTTAATTTTTATAAGAATACTCAATATATTAAGATATAATTTTATAATATAAAATAAAGAATTATTTCTATATATTAATTTTAGTCTATTTTATCTATATTTTAATTATACTTATTTATAATGTAGGTCCTTTCTTTATAGATGAGCTTGCCTGTATGTGTGTTTTCCACAGACGGGCTTTCTGATCGCAACTGACGTCAGATCCGGCAATATTAACCAGCCCTCACCCCAGCTAGCCATGCCTCATAACCACCTCTCAATAAACCACAGAAATCCAACTCCAGAATGTCTCTTCACCCCCTCTCCTCCCTCCGCGTATCCAAACACCTCATCCCATCCCACAACCTCATCCCCAACACCAGCATCCAATCCAAGCCCCTCCTAATCTACCACTCCGCCTTCAACCGCCCCATCTCCCCCTCCAGAATCGAATCCCACCTCGTGTCCGTCGGCGTCGTGGCCCCCCAGTGGCGCTACACAATGTACAGCACGACTCATTTCCACAGCACGACGCACGAGGTGCTCTGCGTCAGTCGCGGGCGTGCCCGTCTGTGCTTTGGCGGCGAGGAGAACGAGGGCCGGGTCGAGCCGCTGGTGGAGGAGGGCGATGTTGTCATCGTGCCGGCGGGGGTTGCGCACCGGCTCTTGGAGGATGTGGAGGGGGAGTTTGAGATGGTGGGGAGTTACCCGCCGGGAAAGGAGTGGGATATGTGCTATGGGAAGGAGGGGGAGGAGAAGAAGGTTGGGGGGATTAAGGATCTGGAGTGGTTTGAGAGGGATCCTGTATATGGCGATGAGGGGCCGGTCAAGGAATTGAGTGTTGTGTAGACGAAAGAACACGTCACGATGGCTTCATTGAGTCTGGACCCACGGGAAATGAAGTCAATTATGAGGTCAGTCAGTGCATGAGATTGTTCATGCCAGCAAGATGACGTCCGACATAAAAGAGCAAAATCGGACACCATCAAGTATCACCTAACGAAAGAGAGCCGCGATTGAGAAAAACCAATTGACCGTGCAAGGGAACCGTCAAAACAGCCAACGGCTCCAAGATACCTTCAACGTGATGCATAACAAGAATATTTTACCACCAATCCAAACCTCACATGTACACATTACCAATCTCCATCACCATCCCTAAAAGTTAACCACAACAGCCGCACCACCCAGCAGCGCACCCAGCGCAATCGCAGCCGTAGCATGCGGCGCCGCCTCCGTCGACGTAGCCGTCTCCAGCCCCGTAGCCTCCTCCGTAGCCTGCGGCACGTCCGACGTGAACGGCACGCCCACGTCGCTCGCCGAGCTGGCCCCCGAGAAGGCGGGCGTCTGCGTCTCTGCGTCGGGGTCGGCCGTGGCGTCGGGGTTCTCGGGGTTGAGGACGCTGCAAGGGAAGTAAGTCAGTTGGGTAAAGAATGTGAGATGAGGAGCTGTGAGACATACCCGTCGATTACGTGGACGACACCGTTGGAGATGAGGACGTCTGGAATGATGACCTTGGCCTCGTTGACAAAGACCTCGCCGTCGTGGATCGAGATGGTCACGTCCTCGCCGGCTGCCGTCTCGAGGGTGCCATTCTCAAGCAAGCTGCTGTAGCCGACGGTGCCGTTGACGACGTGATACGCCAGGATGTTCTCGAGGTCGTCGCTGCTGAGGTTACCAATAAGCGAACCGATCTGCGCGAAAGCACCGTTGCTAGGCGCAAAGACGGTAATGTTCTGCGCCTCGTCGAGCTCGGACACGAGGTCCGCCTGCGTCAGGGCACCAGCAGCAGCGGTGAGGTTGGCCGTGATGGCCGTCTCGGTGAGGTTCTTGGGGATGTTGAGGACGCGGTTGATGATGTGGATCACGCCGCCGGTGAAGTTGAGGTTCTGCAAATTAGATACAGCCTATCCAGAACGGAAGACAACTTACAGCTTCAGTCACATTGGCCTCGGCCCGCAGACCGCTGTAGAAGCTGACTGTGTCGTCCATGGCAACACCCTCGACGACCTGCCCGCTCGTGACGTTGGTGTACGAAGTGTTGGTGAGCAGCGTCTCGATAAAGACGGGCGTGTCGGTAAAGTTGCTGGCGTACCAGGTGCCGTTGAGAACGTGGTACGTCAGGATGGCGCCGACAAGGCCAGGGTCCTCCTCGATCTGGCTCGCGACACTGGTGTCATTGAGGAGCGTCTGGATAGCATCGTTACTGGGCGCCAGGATGGTGATGTTCTCGAGCCTGGATAGCGTCCGGACGAGCTGGGGGGGTAGGAGGCCTGACAAGTAAGCAACCATCCTGCGACAAGGTCTATTCTCGCGTACCATTCAGCGCAGAGAGGGTGTCGTTCTGCGCTCCAAGAGCATCAGCGAGAGAAGTCTCGTTGTTGCTGTCCTGGGCGACAGCAAGGCCTGAGAGGGCAAGAGGCAGGAGAGATTGAGGCTTCATTGTGACAGCACTTCAGCACCTTGGTACGATCACTCTGAGTATGCAGCACGGGAGAACAAGATAAACTACAGACATGGGAACGCACGACTTAAGAGCTCCTCGCCACGGGCGGCATCAAACCCGCAGAGACCATGGCCGGCTGGTTCCTGGCCAATTGGTCTGCATCTTGACCAGTCTCGAAGGAGAGTCAATGACATAGACCAAGACCTTCTGCGTCATGCACTAGCTCAGAGGCGTGATGGTCGTCCCATTGCCCGGAGAGCTTTGCAACTCAACAAGCCGCCAAGGCTCTCTGGCGGAAGCGAGGCAAGGGGGAGGCTATCCTCTGCCGAGAAGACATGCTAAGAAGCAGGCGAGTCGGAATCGACGGCCGCGGTGATGAGCTTAGAGTTCAATTGCATTAACCCGAGATTCCCATTTGCTATCTTGTTAATAACGTTACTTGGTAGCCCGCTCGAGAGCCGGTTTTCGAGGAATCGATGGCGAGCCTGGTCACAGGGTTTTTGGCCGACACGCAATAGACAACCAACACAACCGACCACAGCCTCCTTCATGGCCACCATTAAACTGGCAAAGGTCGAGCAGGGAACCAATTGCTGCCCGTTTGTCTGAGTCGACCCAGGGCAATATAATGTCGTCCTCCACTTCTGCCGAGAGGAATCCCACCCTCCGCCAGTTATACGCCGATCCGGTCCCGTTGATATCGTCATAGACCTTTGCCCGAGTATCGCAGCCCGCACAGCTCAGCAAAAGGCATGGCCAGCTGTCGCCCAAAAAGGCGTGACATGATCCAAGAGAAAATGGAGGCGCAGCCAAGGCCTCGGCGTGGCTAGGACGGCACTTTTCCAAGGGTTGCAACGCAGTCAGCGAGACGGGGAACCCTGCGAATGCCGGTCAAGGCTCGTCGCCAAGGGGTCCAAGGGAGGCAGGAATCTGAAGGCCAGCTCGTAGATCGGGGTAGCCAGCAGATTGGATCGAGTTTGGTGATCGACAGCTGGCCATCCTCCATGCACCTTTGCCGGTTTGCAGGCCGGCACGTCTTTTGGCCAAGACCAGCACAATTGCTGGCTTAGCCCCCATTGGTGCATAGCGCAGAATTGACGCGATGGAGGCATCATCATTTTGATGCCTCGCACGATCCGTCATGTCGCGCAATCCTTGGGCTCACAGCGGCGGGCCAAAGGGATCCGCATTCTCCAGCTTCACCCTCTTCGTCTCCCGCGCATTTCCATCTCCAAACACGGCAGCGTCGTCGTTTGCCGCCACCTTCTTCTCCTTGTTCATCGCCTGTTCTCTCCTCGCCCTTTGGAGGTTGACGAGGTTCGCTCGATCGGGGTCTCGGCATTTCTGCAGCTTCTTCCGGAGGGGCTTCATCGCTTTGACGATTTCAGGCTGATTCGTTAGCAGTGCAGCAGATGCAGGAGACTATGAACATACCGTTTCCCAGTAATCCGCCATCCTCTCAGGCGGCTCTTCCTCCAGCATCTTGCGACAGCTCTCAATCGCCCCCAGGATCTTGTCGCGCATCCCCGCGAGAGCAGAGTCCTGAGCCGCATTGCCGTTCTGAGCAGGCAGAGGGATCAACACGTCAAGCATTCCAGGGTCCACCATCGACACCGCCGCCATCATGATCTGGCTGGGGGAGTAGTGGAAGTAGGCGTCTGTCACCAAGGGGCTAAACTTGAGAATCTCTCGCGCCCGAGCGTGCACCTTGTTGACCCGCGACTCCTCGTTCGGCAGCTTCCTCCGCAGCTCCAGGATAGCTCCCTCCAGCGCTCTGAATGGGTGCCGCACGTCAAACGCGAAGCGGATGCCCTGGCAGAGCAGAAACTCCCCCGCGAGGATCTGCTCGCCCGTCGTGTTGGGGAACTTTTCCGAAAAGGCGTTGAGCTTGTAGAAGAAGCCCTCGGCCTTGCAGCCAAAGAATAGCGACGTCTTGAGCAGGTCGGGCGCAGGGTACGTCATGACCGAGTTGGTCACGTAGAACCGCCGCAGGAACACGGCGGCCGTCGCCCGGATTTCGGTGGGGAGCTCGCAGAACTGGGCGGCGCGGATGAGCTCAACGGTGAAGAACTTGACGAGCCGGATCTCTTCGTCGGGCGTGAGGAAATCGGGAGGAGGGTCTGCCGACAAGCGAGGCGAGATCTGCTCTCTCGCGAGAGAGTTTGTTTTTGCGCGTAGCTCCTGGAGATTCGACGGCGTGAACGACCAGAGCCGATACTGGCTCGACTGCCGATACCGCTCGTCCTCGGTGGCCATGATGGGCGTTTGTGCAGTGTGCAAAGAGGTCATCGTAGGTGAAAGAGTAAGGTAAGCTTCACATGTTGAACCTGTTGCCTGACGATCACGTGATTTGCTCTTATCTTATCACATCTCCCAGACAACTTTACTAAATCGTGAGATTACGAATGTGCGCTTCAGCATTCAGAACAAATTGCCAGACGGCAATAGAAAGAATCAATTAGTCCCTGCGGACGGCAACCGCGGTCGCGTTCAACGTGACTCTAATCATATCCAATTTAACAGATACCCAGATAGGAAACCCCAAACGCCAACCCAGCCAGTTTAACCGTGAAACAATCCAATTCAAACCAATTCAAACCCAACTCTAATCAGTACCCCAAATTCTCCCTCCTGGCGGGAGGAGGCGGCGGAGGCTTCTTGGCGCGGTTGACAGGGGGAGGCGGCGGCGGCTTCTTGCCCAGCGCACTCGTGCTGCGGCTCATGCTTCCGTAGCTAGTTGCTGGGCTGGCGCTGCGGTCTCCCCAGTCGGGACTGGCGCTCCGGCTCGGAGTCGAGATGTCATCAGAAAACACGTCGTCATTCCGTCCGTACGCACCACCGTCGGTTGCAATCCGGGAGAGGGGTGCGCCTGGGACTCTGAGGTTGGCGAGGGGCGTGGCCATGGAAACGGAGCGGCCCTCAAAGGTGGCAGCCCTGGCAATCGCTGGCCGGGGAGGCTGGGGAGGAGGTGGCGCAAGACGGCTTCCGGGTGAACGGTGCGGGATACGGATGGGCTCAGGCTCTGGCTCGGGTTCCTCGTAGACGGCCTGGTGACGAGGCTCCTGCCAGGAGCGAGCGGTGTTGGATCGGCTGCGGTTGGGGCGACCGCCGCCATATGTGGGCGAGCTTGCAGCGGCTCCAGCCCAGTTCTGCCTCACGCGACGCAGCTCCTCTGTGCAGCGCTCGTGGTAGTCGAGCTCGGCGTCGAGGAACTGGGTCAGGGCGGCAATGTTCTCGACCTCGGACTCCTTGATGTCCTGCATGCGGCGCAGGACATCCTCGCTGGTCTCCTCAAACTTGGCCTTGTTCATGCGGACCTCCTCCTCGATACGGAAATCGTCTCTTCGGGCCTTGTTCATCTTGTTGGTGCTCGCATCGTAGGCGAGACGTCTGTTCTCGAGCTTCTTGCGGGCGTTCTGGTCCAGTCAGTAACTAAAGCTTCTGCTTCCAGGTGTTTCACATACCTGATACTCGCGCATCATGGCGAGGCTCCTCTCGAGGTTGTCCATCCAGGTAGCGTTGGCGCAGTCGACGTAGCATTCCTGGATGCCGGCAATGCGCTCATTGGCGCGGCCCAGGGACAGGAGGCAGTTTCCAAACTCGGAATCCTGCTCAAAGTCCTCGCCATGGGTGGCCATGGTGCGGCCCAGGTACGAGATGGGCGAGCCACGCTCCTTGTCATCGAGGAGCTCATTACGGCGGGCGATCCACTTGACGTAAGCTCCCATGGACTTCTGCATGCGCTCCATGCCTGTCGAGCGGTTAGTGAATGCTGACCGCTGATGCTGATGTCAGGTTGTAGGAACAAACCATCATGTCGGAGGGCCATCTCGGTCTCGAGCATCTTGAACTCGTCTGAGTGGGCGGTCCGGGACTCGGAGCCCATCTTCTCGCCCGCCCACTGGAAGGCCCGATCAATCTTCTTGGTGAAGTGCATCTTGACGTTGTCTGGCAGGTATTATGTGTAGTTGTGGTCTCTGTGGCTCGGATCCAGTCCGATCTGGAGGCGTATTCGCGGGGTCGTCTGGCGCCGTCGCTATTACCGTTGGGGAGGTAGTGTGAAGAATCGGAGAGAAGCGAATGTCTGGAGAAGATGAACAGACGAGAGAGAGGAGCGAGCGACGGGGTAAATGAACGAAATGCCAGTAGCAAGGGGGGGGAGCAAGACGACCAGACGGAGGGATGCTGGGATGCTAGGGTGTCTCTCCGTGGCGAACTGGTCTTGGGGCGTACGAATTGGACCTTGAAGGAGAGGAGATCCTAGAGGATGCCACGCTGGAACATTGGGTGTGGAGAAGCTCAGGGGTGGGCGTAGCGTGGAGGTCGCAGTGGAGGTTGCAGCGGAGGTTGGGCAGGCCCAGCCCGCCCAGCTCCCTTTACAGCGCCTTCAATTGGCGAGCCCCCTGGAAAAGGTACCGACCGACAGGGCAGGTGGAAGCCCGGAGAGCCTAGACGTGCAGTAGCTCTGAGCACTGCAGCTCCCTATCTTATCGCCCTGCAGAGAGCCGATGGAGCCCAGAGGAACTGCTCGTTGCGGGCGGGGAAAGATCTGGCTGGACGCTTGTCTCGTCGTCAGGTCGAAATTGAACGGAGCTCTCATGTGTGTGAAACAGAGCCCAGACAGAGAGCACACGATATTAATCAGACAAATAGTCGACAGCCAACACATCGCCATCATGCGCTTGAGCCTCTGCTGTTATTTCTTTGTCAATCTTAAAGAAGAAAAAGGCGGCTATAATTGTTGAGCCACTGAAATGGCCCGATGGTCGATGGACGATCTTGGCACAGGCGCCAAAATGGCACGAGCTACTTTGAGCCTTTGAGGCGACGGCAAAGCGAGGGGCCAGACAAAAAAAAAAGATGGCCTGCACACCATCTCTTGCCTTCTACATCTGGAATTTATCAGAGACTGCCGACAGATTTGACTGGCCTCAACTAGACGCTGTAGTTTTTATTATGTGCTTAGACGCGGGCCATCTGTTTTTTGGCGCTGGGCCTGCGCGGCTAGCGACAAACCTTTTCGCTCGTGTCCATTCGATGAGAAGCCATTGCGTGGACATGACACGGGCTCTGTCGAGGAGTTTGCTGACGCGCAGTCGGTCGGCCAGTCGGTCGCCGAAGTGTTGGATATTCTGAAAATAGCGGTGATCCATCGCCATCATCATCTTTCGTACTCGCCGTGAGATACGAGTACGGATGACGGACGGGTCCCTTAACTTTGTTTGGGCACCATCCCATCCCATCATGAGCATGGATGAAGCATCTTATTCTTCCCCCCTCACAAAAAAGGTTTTGCCAGAAATCAGCCACCCCTGAGACAACGGCGCCAATAGCCTCTCCCCTCTCCCCTCAACTGTCCTACCGCTACACTAGGAACGGGAGCTGGCTCCGCCCGTGGAAAGCCAAGTTTGGGCTGGACGGGCACTCCCCACCAAAGAAACAACCCTGGGGACCAACCCTCTTGACTGCCCTCAAGTCGCCCTGCCCGGGCCCGCCCTCCAGGGGTCTCCCTCCACATTCCACCACCTCCTCAGGTTCTCAGAGGCTCCCCCAGCCCCTTGACAGAGTGGGAGGACAACCACGTCCCAGGAGGACAATCGCCCGGATCATGATGACTATCATGGGGTGATGTATCAGGCAACTCAGAGAGACCTCTCCTGCGAGAGGCTTTTGTCACTGGCAGTGGCGTCAACCATCAAAGAAGCATATTTGCCAGAGACCAACCTTTCCAGTTGAGGCTTCGTCCGTAGGGGGACGGGACCGAACCACCGACGACCGATACATGCCGCTGCGACTTCTCACACCCACTTGCCGATCTTCTCTCTGAATCGTCGGCCCGTCCAGCCCGCCTCCAGCCATTCTCTGCCCTCCCACCCTCTCCGCCCGCCCTCTTCATCAATCGGATATCCGTTGCCCTTCAAACCCCGCTCGCTGGGGGAGCCGCAGCCCAGGATTATATCACGCAGCGGCTCTCTCGTTCTAGAAACAATCACCAGTCTTCTCCCCAACCTCCAGCCTTGTTGGGGATAGTCTTCCACCCCCCGAGCTGCCACCCACTGCGAGAAGCGTGGGAAAACGTGCGTCGCTGCTAAAAAAGGCTCGTCCACCGGTTTCCCGATCCACTCTACCGGGATCCAGACCATTCCTCCAGTCGATCCAATGCCTTTCCACCGACTGTGGGCTCTCAGAAACGTGCTTGCGTAATGCTCCCTGTGAGGAGTGTGTCCAGCGAAAAGAAAAAAGGGCGCTCGTCCAAAGGGAACACACGGAGTGCCCTGTAATACGAAGCCCAGTGACAGATCAACCCCGTCCTGACACGAAGCTTCAACCCGTCGATCTGGCAGATCTGCTCTTCCCTTCTCGTGTTTCAGACTGACAAGAGACATCGCCATCGCCAATGCCCACCCGCCGAAAGCTTGGCCCCCGAGACGGGCCTGCGCTAAAAGTAGCTCGTTCCCCAGAGTTGGAAGTGGTTCACTGGCTTGCGTTGGCGTCTCGCCCGGACTCCTGCGATCCAATGCAGCGAGACCATACCAGGCTTTCCTGGCCCGCGCGCCAGCAGGAGGCGAGAAAAGTGCAAAGGAGTTTAAAAAGAGCGAGCCAACGGACAGTACCGGTCGATCCGATTTTTCATTTGTTCCAGACTGCACTGCCTCGCTGAGATCTGCCGGTACTCATTGCGATCCGCGCTTCGTGAAACGCCTCGTGCACAATCTCGAGACAGTTGCGTGGCACAAATCCGTGGTATAGGGTATTCTTGTGACCCTGGGTGATGTATTTCCATTCTTGATCCGTTTTATTATGAGTACAGGTTCAGCTGGCTACGTCATTGTCTCGGTGGAAAAGACAGGCTCCAAGGGAGCTACTGGAAGTTATTTAGGAGGTTTGCTGATTGCTGGTTCTAAGATATGCTTTTTAATCTCTCATGCTGTCTTCCGATATAGTCCGAATTTATTAGATGCAAGCAAGGTCTGAGGTTCATCAAGGCATATTCCGGCCCACGGGCTTGTGTGAATAGTTACGAGTTTGGCCGGTTTCCCCGGCTCACTTTATCCGTTCCCTTGGACATGACGACTCAATGACCGGGAGATGATTGCAAGTGACGCCAAAAAGTCAAGACTTCAAGGACGCCCGATCGCAGCCGAGGGCAACGTCACTTGCTCTTTGTGAATCCACCAAGCCATTGCATCTGTGTGGCCTATCGCATCGAGGAAATGACTGTTGATGTGCATAAATAGCGGACTAGCTACTCATTAACCCGCATTCTGCTGGAACATCGCCCGAGGGTGAGTCGTAGTCTGAGACAGAGCCGACGTCTCGACTACCTTTCCGGAAATCCTCAGTACGCACACTTGCCGCAATACCCGCACTCTTGGTCGCACGCAGCATAATCACTCGCCTCTCCATCGCCATCAGAAAGCGCGTCGAGGAAGTCCTTCCAGCGCTCAGTCTCCGTCACCTCCATCTTGGAGTCTCTCTTCTCCCGGACGTCGTCCGACTGACCCTTCTCACCTAGCCACGCCTCCCAGTCCTTTCGGACAGTCGTGGACAAAACGTCGCCTGCGCCCGGAAGCTGCTCGCGAAACTCCAATGGGCCGCTGTTCGACCCGACGAGCTCCAGCTTGCCGTGGGCGCGTGCCCGGTCGATGACGAGGTGCAGCAGCGCGATGAGACGCTTGAGGGCCGGCTGGTTGAGCTCCTCCCACTCGTCGACGTCGTCCTTGACGTTCTTGGGCTCGATGTTTTCTTTTCCAAAGAGCCCTTTCTCGTGATAAGCGAGGACAAACTGCGTGACGCGGGCAATCCACAAGCGTGGGAGCTCGGCTCCCAGCGTGTCTCTGTCCCGTACCATGACTGACCGCGTCTTCAGGTCAAACACGGTGTCTTGCGGGACATTTTCGCCGCCCGTTGTCACCTTGAGCTCGCCTGCACCCGCTGGCGATGGCTGGGCGATGGACAGGCCTTGGACCCCAGCGAGCGCGCCTCCAGGCTTGGGGGAATTGCCTCGTCGCTGCGGCTCGGACTCTCTGATGAACCCGTCGCCCTCGAACCGGACCATCATGTCCAGGTCGCCAAACCGGTACGCCATGATCCTCTGGTGCGACTTGGACCGCCTGACCGCCATGTCCCAGGTTGTGTAGGCCTCCGGGAACGTGTGCCCGTAGCCTCTGATACCTGGGATGAGCTCCCGGGGAGAGTTCTCCCTGCGGATCAGATGCACCGTGTCGCCGACGAGCTCGACGAGGATGCGGAATGAGCGGTCCTCGTCGACGCCACGGACAAAGCGCAGGAGGTTTCCAACTGTGCTTCCGCACGCGACGATGTTGACGGGGATGGGAGCCGGGTTCATCTTCATGACTGACACGACAGTTGGTTCCAGCGGATGCTTGGGATAGGACGCGGCGTTGATGTCGCGGAAGTACTGGCCATCATCCCAGCGAAGCTTCTGGGGTCCTTTGGGAGGCGTCCATCTTGGTGGTTGACCTGCAGAGGTCAGAGATGTTCTGGGTGCGAGTTGGGGGCAGACCTACCTGGGATCATGATCTCTGGCGATGTGCTGGTGACCCAGTTGTAAGATGCGACGAGTCTTGCGTTGCAGATCTCTGCACGGTCAGGGCCATCGTCGGTTGTCAGGCTGTCTCTGGTGATGGCTTCGATGAGATCTCCAAGTGGAGGTGCGGGCGAGGGCGTCACTGCCGCTGGGTGATTGTGCCTGTACATGGGACGCTGCGAAGACCACATTGCGAAAGGTACAGTCCAATTAGTGAATTGGGAATAAAACCAATTGGTAGAAGGGCAAGTAGGGAAAATGCGATCGGGCTGAGTTGTTCTGGGCTGCTTGATGTAGTGTTGACACTGGGAGCGATCACTCTTATCCTCATTCACCTCCACGCCATTCAATGGAGGCCGACCTAGGCTCCCTCTGCTGATAGCCATTGATTTCACCGATTCTGCATTAAATACATTTTCACGCACCGTCACCTGCCGCTGTCTGCAGCACGCACCAACACGTCGACCTGCCCGACTGGCTCTCCATGCGGGAGGCCGACCGTGAGGTATCGCAGCCTGATCTGGCGACGAATTAGACAGCCGCGTTGGCTGCACCGAGGCGGGAGGAGGCCGTTCGCTCGATAACGGTGGGCCTCCATGTTGGTCTCCGGGGCGGTGCTGGGTTGTATCCAAGGCTGATTGAGGCCTTGGGCTTGGGGGCATTCACGATACAAAGGCGTCGTGCATTCACTGTTTTGCTTGCTTGTGTCTTGTGCTCTTTGTATTCACTTTTGTGTGAACGGCCGCTTCTGTTGCATCTGGCCAAGCCCGTCTTCAACTCTGCTCTTGATCGTTCTCGTCGTTGTCCTTGACATCCCTCCAATCCTGACTTCTCTCCCTCGGTCATCTTAGTCTGGCTTGCCATCATGACCCTCATCACCAAAGATACTGGTGCTCGCACCGCCAAGCTGATCAGCTCCTTCTACGCCTTCACAAAGGGTGAACAGCAGATCACGCACTCCCACTCTGCCAGGCTCTACCTCCAGGCTTGCAAGGCCTTTTGTGAGCAAAAGACGGCGGTCAAGTGCGTCGAGGTGCTCATCGCAAACAAGTCTGGAGTTTCGGCGCTGGAGACATCTGTACGCGCCGACCTGAGCCCTCAGTTCATCACGACGACCACCCTGCCGTTTATTCTTGCTCTCTCGGACCCGGGAGTTGCGTCGCTCAATCATGGCCGATTCCTGCAGCAGCTCTTAGTCGCTATCCTGGAGCCATCTACTTTCTGGGCTGCCCTGCTGACAGCCTATCAACATGGCAAACTCGACGCCGGCCTTGAAGCATTCGCATGGCTCTGTCTGCGCATCGTCTCCGACCAGAGCGGGGATCTCGATACCCATCAGATGGATGTCCGGGACTTGATGGAAGAGCAATCCCTGCTCAAGTCCCCGTCCCCGGAAGTCCGCAAGATCGCCTACCGGATCGAAAAGGTAATCAAGGTCTTTTCCCAGCCCGGAGTCGCGTCCAACGACGTCAGCCCCGGAGGACGGCACGACAACGACTTTGCCGACTTTCGCAAGATCTCCATCTATCCCACGTCGGATGAGCTGCTGTCCAAGGACGAGCCGTATCTGCAGCGGCTCGCAGACGTCTTTGATACGCCAATGGACGCCAGAGCGCAGGTCTACCGCGACTGGCTCTTCCGCCTGCTGAGAGATGACATGCTCTCCGAGCTGCGGGAGGATCTGCAGACGGCCATGGGCCAGAGGAGGAGCAAGCGAAAGCCCGTCGCCTTGGGGCAGCTGAAGCTGGTCGGGGTCAATGATGTGCACGATTCGGATGTCAAGGACAGTCCTCCCCACACTCTCAACGTGGCGTGCTACCAGGGCATCGAGTTCCCTCGCAAGCTGCCGCACGGCAAGAAGAAGTTCCTTGAAGAGTCAAAAAATTTCATGAAGCACGAATCATTTGGCGCCCTCTGCTGGGAGGGAACCATCGTCGCGTTTGGATCGCTCGTCAGAGACGTCAAGAACCTCGTCAAGACGCCACCTATCATCGGGATCAACTTCCTGGATCGCTCCAGCCTAAACAGCGCCCTCAGGGCATTCAACAGTCCTGCAAGGGAACGCCTCAGATTTCTCATTGTCGACACTGCGACATTTGCCTACGAGCCAATCCTGAAGCGGCTCAAGGGCATGGCCGAGCTTCCGCTCGAGACGCAGCTGATCAACCCAGAGGAACCCTCTCGCCAAGTGTCTGGGTCACCAAAGCTCACGGCGTTCCTGAGACAGCTTAGGGAAGCTTCTGCGTCTGGGCTCAAGGTCAAGATGCCCTCCAGCCTCCGCCTTAAGAAAGACATCTCTCTCGAAGGCGCCCAGCTCGGCTCCTTCATCAACGGCCTCAGCCAGGAGCTGGCCTTGATCCAGGGTCCTCCCGGAACGGGCAAGTCGTTCCTTGGTGCACTCATCCTGCTGGCTATCTTGCGCCTGACTGACTTTCGCGTGTTGGTCCTGAGCTACACAAACCACGCGCTCGATCAGTTCATGGAGGACCTCATCGACATCGGCGTCAGCCAAGACCAGATGGTTCGTCTTGGGTCTAAGGGCACGGAAGTCACCAGAGCAACTCTCCTGCGGGAGTCTGAGAACCAAAAACGGTTCCGCCTGACGCCGGAGGAGAAGCACATCCTTGACAATCACTGGACAGACACCGCTAAGCTCAAGGAGCAGATCCACGACTGCGGCAGGAAGCTGTCAAACAATGGCGTTTCATCAGCCGACATTCTAGAGTTTCTAGAGTTTTCAGATCTGTACGCCTATGCCTGGTTCGCCTTTCAGCTTCCGGAGGATGATTTCCAGATGGTTGGCGCCAAGAACAAGGCAATCCGACCAGAGGATCTCTACCAGTACTGGCTTCAAAAGGCCCGAGTCAACCGGTTCGGGAATCTAGCCGCGACTCTGACTCCCCAGGCTAGAGCCCTCTGGGACCTGCCACTCGAAGGGAGGAGGCAGCTTCATGAGACTTGGCTACGGCTCATTCGTGAGGAACAGATTGCGCAGTTTGTCGCACTCAGCGGACGGTATAGCAGAGCGCAGGCAGAGATCAAGAGCATCCGGGACGAGCGCGGGCGCAGAGTTCTCAAGGACAAGTATGTTATTTGCTGCACAACAACTGCAGCTTCGATGTATCAGACACTCATCGAAACAGCCGAGCCAGATGTCATCCTGGTCGAAGAGGCGGGAGAAATCCTCGAAGCTCACGTCATCGCCGCAACGAGTTCTTCAGTCAAGCAGATCATCCTCATTGGAGATCACAAGCAGCTCAGGCCAAAGGTCGGAAACTACAAGCTCACCAAGGAAAAGGGCGAAGGGTATGACTTGAACGTTTCTCTCTTCGAGAGGCTGGTCTCCCAGGGACGTCACTTCACCACCCTCCAAGAGCAGCACCGCAGCCACCCAGACATATCTTTCTACCCACGCATGCTAGCCTACCCCGAGCTCAAGGATGTTCCCAAAACGAGTGATCACGAGCCTATTCGAGGCTTGAGAAGCCGAGTGACCTTTGTGCATCACGAGGAACCAGAGGATTCCATGGCGGATGTCGGTGAGCGACGCGACCCAACTGCCAAGGCCAGCAAGAGGAACCCATTCGAGGCGCAGATGGTTCTTAAGATGGTGCGGTTCTTGGGGCAGCAGGGATACAAGACCGAGAACATGGTCGTCCCGACTCCGTACCTCGGCCAGCTCTTCTTGCTGAAGGAGACGCTTCGCAAGGAGAGCGACCCGTACCTGAACGATCTGGACTCTCACGATTTGGTACGGGCTGGGCTGCTCTCTCAAGCAGCTGCTAAAGTGAACAAGAAGTCGCTTCGTTTGTCGACCATCGGTGAGTCACTCAAGGTTCTTTTTGGATGCCTGCTAACTTTGGCAGACAACTACCAAGGAGAAGAGTGCGACATTGTCATCGTGTCCTTGACTCGCAGCAACGCGTCTGGGGATATTGGCTTTCTGTATGCTCGCGAACGACTCGTGGTCCTCCTCTCAAGAGCACGGAACGGCTTAATCTTGTTTGGCAACATGCAGACCTTCATGAAGAGCAAAAAAGGGGGCGAGATGTGGACTACGTACTTTGACGCCCTGAAGAAGAACGAGTCTCTGTTTGACGGCGTGCCCGCGTACTGCGAGCGCCATCCCGAAACTTCAATGCTGTTAAAGACCCCCGAGGACTTTGACAGCATGTGCCCAGATGGAGGATGCGCATTGCCTTGGTGAGTGTCACGCAACACTGTGCGTTCAAGACTGATAGTTCCAGTGGTGCCCCCCTAGGATGCGGCAATCACAACTGCAACCGGCGTTGCCATCTCGTTCAGAACCACTCCAAAGTTTCCTGCGTCGAGCGAGTGGACAGAACATGCCGAAGAGGGCACAAGTCCAAAGTCCGATGCGGAGACACCTCTGGAAGTTGTGCTGCCTGCACCCGAGAAGACGAAGACGCCCGCCGCAGAGCCCTCCGCGACCGGGAGATGGAGAGGAAGCGCAATCAACAACAAGAGAAGTACCGCCGCGACCTGCAGGAAATGGACGACGAGATTGACCACCTCCGCCGAGTGATGAAGTACCAGTCCGAGGAGAAGCAACATGCAGAGACGCTGGAGCAGAGGAAGCAACAGCTCAAGTCGTTGCGAGAGACGGAGGCCAGAGCCAAGACGGCTCAGCAAAAGAGCTCCAGTCAGGCATCAACTACGGCCAAGTCTGCCCCTACACCAAAAGTTGACGCCCTGTCGAGCTCTGCGAAGGAGTGGGAGCACATGAAGAAAGCGGAGGGTGCCCAGAATGCGGCCCTGGACAAGCTCATGGGAATGATCGGCCTCGAGGCGGTCAAGGATCGATTGTTGTCGATGAAGTCCATGGTAGACACAAAACTGCGACAGGGCTTCTCCTTGGCGGGAGAGAGATTCAGCTGTTCGCTGCTCGGGAACCCAGGAACAGGTGAGCTCATCTTTTTTACGAAAGAACAGGACTAACTTGACAAGGGAAAACAACCGTCGCCCGCATCTACGCAGACTTTCTCACCTCTGTGGGAGCAATCGCGGGAAGTGTCTTTGAAGAGGTGACCGGGCCCAAGCTGGCAAACATGGGCGTCTCCGGCTGCGAGAAGCTCCTCGAGAAGATCATGAACGACGGCGGCGGCGTCATGTTCATCGACGAGGCCTACCAACTCTCCTCGGGCAACAGCCCCGGCGGCAAGGCCGTCCTGGACTATCTCCTCGCAGAGGTCGAGAACCTCCGCGGCAAAGTCGTCTTCGTCCTTGCGGGATACAGCAGGGAGATGGAGTCGTTCTTCGCGCACAACCCAGGCATCCCGAGCCGATTTCCCGTCGAGATGAAGTTTGACGACTACACGGATGACGAGCTGCTCCGGATACTGCAGCTCCAGGTCCACCGCAAGTTTGAGGGGAGGATGGCTGTGGAGGAGGGCGCGGATGGGCGCCTCTTCCGGATCGTGTCACGGCGGATCGGCCACGGGCGAGGAAAGGACGGGTTCGGGAACGCACGCGCTGCGGAGAACTCCCTGCAGCTCATCACGGACAGACAGGCTCGACGAATCCAAAAGGAACGACGAGCAGGACGGAAGCCAGACGACCTGCTGCTCGCCCGTGAAGACATCATCGGACCGGAACCTTCCAAGGCGTTGACCAAGTGCAAGGCATACCAGGATCTGGTCTGCATGATCGGGCTCGCCGAGGTCAAAGACTCCCTCAAGGTGCTGATGGACACGCTCAAGACAAACTACGACCGCGAGCTGGCCGAGGAGCCTCTGGTCGAGTTCTCGCTTAACCGAGTCTTCTTGGGATCGCCTGGCACAGGCAAGACAACTGTGGCCAAGCTCTACGGCAAGATCCTCGCAGACCTTGGACTCTTGTCAAACGGCGAAGTCGTGGTCAAGAACCCAGCCGATTTCGTCGGAGCCGCTCTTGGCCAGTCCGAGGCCCAGACAAAGGGCATCCTCGCGGCGACAGTGGGAAAAGTCCTGGTCATCGACGAAGCGTACGGTCTTTACGGCGGAGGCGCAAACGGTTCTGTCAGCGATCCATACAAGACAGCCGTCGTTGACACCATCGTGGCCGAAGTCCAGAGCGTTCCCGGCGAGGATCGATGCGTCCTCCTCCTCGGCTACAAGGACCAGATGGAAGAGATGTTCCAGAACGTCAACCCGGGGCTAAGCCGCCGCTTCCCCTTGTCGTCTGCATTTGTCTTTGAGGACATTGACGACGCGGACCTGGCCAAGATCCTGGACCTGAAGCTGGGCAAGTCCGGGTTCACGGCGACGGACAAGGCAAAAGCGGTGGCGCTGGATGTCCTCCGCAGGGCACGGAACCGCCCCAACTTTGGAAACGCCGGAGAGATTGAGATTCTCCTCGGGAGGGCCAAGACGAGCCATCAGAAGCGGGTTTCTGCGGGCAAGGTTAAAAGACATGGAACGCTAGAGGCGGTCGACTTTGATGAGGACTATGATCGCGCCGAGAGGGGCGACACCGACGTCAAGAAGTTGTTTGAAGGCGACGTTGGACGCGACAAGGTTATTTCCGTGCTTCAAGGCTATCAGACACGCGTCCGCCACGCAAAAGCCCTCGACATTGACCCAGAGATCCCCTTCAACTTCTTGTTCCGCGGTCCGCCGGGCACGGGCAAGACGACTACGGCGAGGAAGATGGGAAAGGTCTACTACGATATGGGGTTCTTGGCCAGCACAGGGGTCATGGAGTGCTCTGCGACCGAGCTCATCGGCCAATATGTCGGACAGACGGGACCAAAGGTGCAGCAACTCCTCGACAAAGCCCTGGGACGCATCCTATTCATCGACGAGGCTTACCGTCTCGCGTCTGGAAGCGGGTCGTTTGCAAAGGAGGCTGTGGACGAACTGGTCGACTCGGTCACAAAGCCAAAGTATCAGGGCAAGCTCATCATCATCCTTGCTGGCTACGTCGAGGACATCAACTCCCTCCTGGCTATCAACCCAGGAATGTCTAGCCGCTTCCCGGAGAGCATCGACTTTGAGCCTCTCGCGCCGCAGTATTGCATACAACTGATGACACATCGATTGCAAGCCAGAAAGAAGGAGCTCGAGGGCAAGATAGCTATGGACCTGTCATGCCTGGAGCGTCCTCGGAAGGCATTCGCAAGAGAGCTGGCGGGCAAGTTCCAGACCCTGTCCGAGCAGCAGAGCTGGGCAAACGCCAGAGACGTCAAAGAGCTGGCCAAAAAGATTTTGTACGGGTTTGATCTCTCTTCGAAAACCCTGGCGCTGACAGAGTCGCTGGTACATGCCACGCTTGATGAGATGATTGCCGAGCGCGGGGGACGAATGAGCAATACAAAGAAGCCCGTGGATGACTTTTCAAAGGTGCTCGCCGATATTCCAAACCTTGTCGCGCCGACAACTCGAGTCAGCACCTCCACGGTCCAGAAAGAAGAGGAGCAGCCAGACGAGGCGGAAGACGACCCAGATGATCACTCCGGGGCATGCGTGCACGCCATCCGCGACGCTGGCGTAAGCGACGAGGTGTGGGAGCAGCTCCAGCGAGACAGGGAGAAGGAAGAACAAGACGACGAAGAATTCCGCCGTCTGAAAAAGGCTCAGGAAACGGCCCGAGACGCCGACCGAGAGAGGATCGTGCGGGAGGTCCTGGCTGAGGAGGAGAGGCGGAGGCAGATCGAGGCGAAGAAGGCAAAATTGAAGAGCATGGGGATATGTCCGGCTGGATTTGCGTGGATCAAGCAGGGTGATGGATATCGGTGTGCTGGAGGGGCGCACTGGGTGCCAACCGAGGCGATTGAGACAATGTAGGGCCCCTGATCTGCAAGCTGGTTCAGCAAAATCCCCCTTAAGGTGGGGGGTGCCTTTGGCCGGCACCTGGCACAAGGGGCTCGATGTACCGTCGTAGTAAGCATGCCGTGTGTCCAGCGGCATCTACCCAGTGTAGTCGGATTTGATCTCGTCTTTGCCGAAAAGCTCGGCAGAAGAGAGATTTTGCCGTCGGCAAACCGGTTCTGATGCCGAAAATGGAGCAACGAGATCCGCGACCAGACGACTATCTTTGATTCAAACTGCAGCATTTTGACTCGGTTATTTAATGAATAGATATGATTCGACAGCCAGTCGGCTACAGTATGAAAACTCTTCGTGTATAGGCTAGTTGCTGTTATATCTCGGCAATGGAGCAGACAGCAACATATATATAATCCCCAAGTCAACACAAACCATCCTCCAACTCCAACCCAACAATCTTGAAATCTTCAAAATGACCTTGACGACCAACAGCTTCACAGCTTCCGCCATTGACAATGTCGCTGCCGAGGGCGCCCCCTACTACACGCCGCTTCAGCAACCTCCCTCAGGCACAGCAAAGCCCAAACCCGGGTTCTCAACTCCCAAGCTCTTCACTCCCCTTACTGTCCGAGGCTTAACCTTTCAGAACCGCCTCTTTCTGGCCCCCCTCTGCCAGTACTCGGCCAAGGATGGACACGCCACGGACTGGCACCTCACCCACCTCGGCGGCATCATCCAGCGGGGTCCCGGTCTCGCGATAATGGAGTCGACAGCCGTCCAGAGGGAAGGCCGCATCACACCTCAGGACATCGGCCTGTGGGAAGATTCACAGATCGCACCGCTAAAGAGAATCGTCGACTTTGCCCACAGCCAGAACCAAAAGATTGGTATCCAGCTCAGCCACGCGGGCAGAAAGTCCAGCACCGTTGCGCCATTCCTACACAAGAATGCAACTGCTACAGTAGAAGTTGGAGGGTGGCCGGGCGAGGTATATGCTCCGTCTGCGCTGCGCTTCAACGACGAGTACCCGCAGCCAAGGGAGATGACGCTAGCGCAGATCGAGGCCTTCAAAGTCGCCTTTGTCGAGGCCACCAAGCGAGCCGTGAGAGCTGGCTTTGACGTCGTGGAGATTCACGCTGCGCACGGGTACTTGATCCACCAATTCCTTAGTCCCATCAGCAACCACCGGAGGGACAAGTACGGCGGCAGCTGGGAGAACCGCACGAGGCTAGTCGTCGAGATTGTGGATCTGGTCCGTGCCGCCATCCCGCAGGACATGCCGCTATTTGTGCGGATCAGCGGCACGGACTGGTTCGACGACATGAAGGATGAGTTCCCCGAGAGCTGGACCGTCGCGGACTCGTGCAAGCTTGCGCCGTTGCTGGCGGAGCGGGGGGTTGATTTCCTCGACGTGAGCTCGGGCGGGGTGCATCCCAAGCAGTCGACGAGCATCAAGTCGGGTCCTGGCTACCAGGTTCCCTTTGCGCTGGAGATTCTCAAGGCCGTGAAGGGCAAGATGGTTGTTTCGGCAGTGGGGGGCATCAGCACGGCGGAGTTGGCGGAGAAGGTTCTGCAGAAGGGTGTTGATGTGGTCATGTGCGGGAGGTGGTTCCAGAAGAATCCTGGGTTGGTGTATGCTTATGCGGATGAGCTGGGGGTGGATGTCAAGATGGCGAACCAGATCGGATGGGGATTTGGAGGACGGGGGAGGAAGTAGATTGTATTTGGGTCTGATAGATATTCAAAAGCATTGATTATTCAAGTTTATTGACAATTCATTGATCGCCGCTACAGGGTAGATAGATTACAACTTGGCCGGAGTAGCAAAACTATCCAACTCGATATCCAGGACAGTCGTCAGTCGCGAAAAGGTATAGTAAAAACCCTAATTTGTCAGCAATATTCAGAGGATCCAGCGAGGCAACTAACCTGTAGGGTAATGACTTCAACAATCTCGCGCTCCGAAAACTCAGCCTTGACCCTCGCCCACAAATCCTCGGCCACCTCGGGCCCATCAGTAATAGCCTCGACAAACAACAATAGCAGTCCCTCCTGCGGAGTAAAAAGGCTTGTTGTATCCTGGCCCTGGAAATATCCCTTTTGCTTCCCAGCCTGCGCGAGCACCTCCCGCTGCGCATCCGTCACGCCCTCCTTGGTCGACAAGGCGGCATGGTGCGTCCACTCGTAGGACGACCGAAACTTGGCTGTGCTGAGGAGGATGACCAGCTCGCGGTTCTTGGGCGCGAGGGCGAGACTCTTGAACTGGGCGGCGCCGACACGCGACCAGTCTTGTGCTGTTGCAGAGCTGTGGGCTAGCTGTTTCATGACATTGAGGGGGATGCCCTTGAGCTGGACGTCGGGGTAGGGAAGGCGAGCCATTTTCGAATTTTGCGAAATGTTGTCTATTGAATTGAATTGAATCCTGGATTCTACAGAGCTGGGTTATAAATCCCCCGCGTCGTTGTCTTGAGCCTCGGTCTGGATATTGAGCCTCTGCTACCCCACATCCTACCGATCAACGGTTGTTCAAGCAGAGTTGCGGTCGTTGAGGCTGCGGATTGGTAAGATTGGATGACTAAGATCAATTTAGACTAAAGTGATAAGCTTCAATTGTCAATTCGAGACGCCTGTTTTTCCCGAATATTTCAGCGTTCCGTGCTTCTGACAGGCCTCGTTTCGACACATTCTTCAATCTACGCGTAACAAGACGTCTGCGAAACAATACAAGGCATTGGAAAAACGGCGAAAACAATGAGAAGCAATCATCGGATGAATGAAATTGAGACAATGGCTCTCGCCAACATTTTCGGAGACTTGAAAAGTTACAGTTTTCAAAAGCGAGGCATTTCCCAAGGCATCGCAATTACCCCTTGGTCCTGCTGACCTCCTCGACCTGCCTCAGTTCGTCTCCTCCCCAACCCCCAAAAGCGAGGTCGAAACTCCCTATTCATTCCTTGAAACGCATCGCTTGCTTTTTGGCCCTGCGCCATCTGAATCGTCCTGAACCGGTGACAAGCTAGCCTAAGCACCAAGAGGTAGCAACATGCAGGTACCACCCCTACGACGCGCTAGACGCGACAAGTTTCAGCGTCGTCTCAAGGACCACCCCATGTCGCCTCCACCTGAACCCCCCCTACCCCCCCGTTTTAGTTCCAATATCAGGGCTATCCCGCTGCGATTAGTATATCCGATTTACCCGATCGGGCACGAGCCTAACTTGGCGCCTAGAACAGGGGAGTTTCACTGCCGAAACCCCTAACCCCCGAATGATGGAGGCGACCCTGGCCGCCGTCGGATCATGGAAACCTGCCAGGCTGGGATGACGGCCGCAAAGCCCCCTTGAGCTAACAACTTGAAGCATATCTGAAGCCGCCAAGTTCGTCACTGGGGGTACAGAACTCCGAGGGGGGACTTTGGTCAAAGCTGCAGTATAAAGTCTCAGAATCATTCCACTTTCCACACCAGATGAGTTGACTCAAGTTGCGGTGCAGTTCACACACTCTTTTTCCTTTTTTTTTTTTAACCCCCCTTACCCAAGTTGATCTTTGGCTTCCATTCTTGTTTTTCTTTGTGTTCTTTCTTTCCATTCCTTCAAGATGTTTCGTTATCTTTTCTTGACTCTCATCTTTGCAGCATGGCTGGCCGAGAGCTCTGCCATCGTCAGGAGTCCTCTCGAGCGGGCCTCGAGGGTCCGTGTCAGGCAGTTTGGAGGCGGCTTTGGTGGTAACCAGGGCGGCAACCAGGGTGGCAACCAAGGCGGTAACCAAGGCGGCAACCAAGACAACAACCAAGGCAACCAGGACAACAACCAGGGCAACCAAGACAACAACCAGGGCAACCAGGACAACAACCAGGGCAACCAGGACAACAACCAAGGCGGCAACCAGGGCAACAACCAGGCCAACTGCTTGAACGACAATGTGATCCAAGCCGCCAGCGCCCAGACGGGCCAGGAGCCAGGCACCGACGGCATCGCGGACGGCCAAGCAGAATCGGCAACGTAAGTCACTCGCAACCTCTTCCTCTACAAACCCAGATGCTAACCTGACTCCAGAGACGAGAACAACTTCATCAACTTCTGTGATGGCCAGACGCTCACAAACGGCGCCCAGGTCCAAGGCGGCTCCTGCAACGGCATCCCCATGGGCAACATCCCCGCAACCTCCAACATGATCTCTGCCATCATCACAAACCCCAAGACCGGAGACACCATAGACGCCAACACCGACTTCACCATTGACGTGCAGACAACCCACCTGGCTGCCGGTAACTTTGTCAACCCAACCACCCAGTACTACTCTGCGCCCCAGGACCTCGACGGCAACGGAGACATCATCGGCCACTGCCACGTCACAGTCCAGGACATTGGCCAGCTTCAGTCGACGACGCCCCCTGACGCGAGCCAGTTCGTCTTCTTCAAGGGCATTGACGATGCCGGCAACGGCCAGGGCTTGCTGTCTGCCACTGTCGAGGGGGGTCTGCCCGCTGGTGTCTACCGCGTGTGCACCATCAATGCTGCCCAGAACCATCAACCTGTGGTGATGCCTGTTGCCCAGAGAGGTGCTCAGGATGACTGCACCAAGTTTGAGGTTGTAGAGGGTGGTGGCAATGGTGGTAACAATGGCGGTAACCAGGGTGGCAACCAGGACGATAACCAGGGTGACCAAAACAACAACCAAGGTGACCAAAACCAGGGCGCCGACCAGCAGAATGGTGACCAGAACAACCAGGGTGACCAGAACCAGGGCGGTAACCAGCAAAACGGTGGCCAACAGGACGGTGCCCAGGGAGGCAACCAGGCCGACCAGCAGAATGGCGACCAAGCCGGTGACCAGAACCAGGGCGGTGACCAGCAGAATGGTGACCAGAACAACAACCAGGGTGACCAGAACCAGGGCGGTGACCAGCAAAACGGTGGCCAACAGGACGGTGCCCAGGGAGGCGACCAGGCCGACCAGCAGAATGGTGACCAAGGCGGTGACCAAGCTGATCAACAGAATGGTGATCAGGGAGGTGATCAAGCAGCCGATCAACAGAATGGTGACCAGCAGAATGGTGACCAGAACAACAACCAGGGTGACCAGAACCAGGGCGGTGACCAGCAAAACGGTGGCCAACAGGACGGTGCCCAGGGAGGCGACCAGGCCGACCAGCAGAATGGTGACCAAGGCGGTGACCAAGCTGATCAACAGAATGGTGATCAGGGAGGTGATCAAGCAGCCGATCAACAGAATGGTGACCAGCAGAATGGTGACCAAGGCGGCGACCAAGCTGATCAACAGAATGGTGATCAGGGAGGTGATCAAGCAGCCGATCAACAGAACGGTGACCAGCAGAATGGTGACCAGGGCGGCGATCAGGGAGGTGATCAAGCAGCCGATCAACAGAATGGTGACCAGCAGAATGGTGACCAGGGCGGCGATCAGGGAGGTGACCAGCAGGCCGCGGATGTCGCAACCCAGACTGCTGACGCCGCCGCCGATGCTGCCGCCACCAGCGCTCCGGCAGACGCAGCTCAAGACCCAGCCGCCGACGCGGCAGCCACCAGCGCCCCGGCAGACGCAGCTGCAGACCCGGCAGCCCAGCCGACCGACGCGGCAAACCAGGGTGGTGGCGGCCAGGGCCAGGGCCGGGGAGGGTTCGGCAGGGGCGGCAGAGGCCGTGGCAGGGGCCGGTTCGGCCAGAGGGTTTAATTGGGTTCATGTAAGGGCTATTAGAGAGACGACAACGAGACATTAGTTTAAGCTGCATTGGTCTTACAGAGGACCGTTAGTCTCGGGTACCATGTGATCGTCAGTAACCCTTAATACAGTGGATTCAGGAGTCAATTGGAGGCCCTTAGTACGCCGTGACTGGTCCAACCGTAGCAAAAATCACCAAAAAGACCGGTGGCATGAGAGACTTGCTCCCGCCAGGGCTTGAACCTGAGACCTTCGCATCACCGGATACTCGGTATGAAGTATTAGTACGACGCTCTAACCAACTGAGCTACGGAAGCCATCCGGATGGTTGAGCGGTTGACCCGCTCCGATGGAGATGCGGCCCGCTTCAGGAGCATCATCAAGACAACGTGAGGATCANTCCGGATGGTTGAGCGGTTGACCCGCTCCGATGGAGATGCGGCCCGCTTCAGGAGCATCATCAAGACAACGTGAGGATCAGCCTTGGACAGACCCATCCATCTATAACCTCGAGGCGACCCGCTCCTTGGCCAAAGCCCTCTCAACATCCCTACTCGCAACAACACCCCTCTCAATCGCCCCGTCAATAAACCCCCTCCACCCATCCGCCCAGTCCCCGCTCGCAAAGTACACCCTCCCATGCGGCTTCTGCAGCTCCCTGAGCCACTTTGTCATTGCACCGGGACCCCAGCAGCTCCACGTGCCTTTGGCAAGGGGATCGTTCATCCAGTCGTGCGTGAGGTACGCCTTCACTACTGCGTCGGGCTTCATGTGCTCCTTGAAAGAGGAGATGATTTCACCGTTTGCACGCGGATCAGTGAGGTGAGAGCCGTAGCCGAAGCCGATGCAAAACGTCCCGTTCTTGTTGGCCGTGCCGTTGTGGTCGGAAAAAGCAAAGCACCATGGCGAGTTGCCGTATCCATGTGCCACGGAGAACCATCCTGGTTCGGATTGTTCGAGGTGGAAGTGGATCTTGGCGCCTTGGTTGATGTGCCCGGCCTGGATGGCGTCTTGACGGAGGGGCGAGAGGGACGGCGAGAAGGAGATGTCTGAGAGGCAGTTCCTTTCAATGGTTAGTCATACTTCTGAAAAAAGGGAGAGAACTTACAGAGGGATTGTACAGATGACATATTTTGCCTCGATACATCGGCTGTCTTTGGTAGACAGTTCAACCCCCGTTCTCCTCTGCTCTACCTTGTCGACGACGGTATCAAACAGCAAATGCCCCCTGTAATCAGCCAGAATAGACCTCGCCAGTAAGCTCATCCCTCCCTTCCCAACCTTGTACGTCCCCGCAATCTCAAACACGCGGGCCATGGAGTGGCCTCCGAGCGCATACCACCGCAGCACTTCTGTAAAGCCGCACTGACTACCGGGCACAGAACCAAAGGAACTAATCATTGCGTCGAACAAGTCCTTCTCGGCCTGGGGAATGACAAGCTGGTCGAGGCGGTCTTTGGCAGAGAGGTGGTCGTATCGCGTCCACAGAGCGGGTTGGCGAAACGGGTCGTGGGGGTAGGGCATCAGGTCGCGGCTGGAGAGGCCGTCGATGGAGAAGAAGGCGTCTGCGGTTTTCTGGATGGCAGAGGCGACTTCTTCGCTGTCGATCTCGCTGGGTTTTGCGGAGGAGGCTGTGTACAGGGTCTTCTTGACGTCGGCTGTTCCGGCCGAGGTTTTCAAGTTTGGCTGCAGGCCGTAGCGGTGGAGTTCTGCGAAGACATGAGGTTGGTTCCTGATAGCCGTTAGCATATCTGAAGAGGCAAGTATAGGAGAGACTGACCAATGGATCCAGGTCCCTCCCATTTCAAACTCCTCCCCCAGAGCCTTGGCCGTCCACGTTCGCCCGCCGATGCGATCACGGCCCTCCAAGAGGAGGACCTTCAAATTGGGAACTTGGCTGAGATTCCGCGCCGCGATCAGACCAGCGAAACCAGTTCCAATTACGACAACATCGTAGGCATCGCGAATGGAGGACCTGGGAGTCCCACTGACAACCGCCTCGGTGGCGAGCCCGGTGGTTTCGCCACTCGGAGTCCAAAGATAACCTTCCCGAGAAGAGGGCATGATTGAAGACGGTCTACAAATTCTGATTGAACCTCATGATCTAATACCACAGACCATAAATATAGAATACCCAAGAGGACCTGCTGGCACCCGAACTGTAGTCCGTAGACTGCATCCTGGACCCCTGCCAGCATCGAGCGTTTCCCGTTTCGGATAAAAAGTGCGACTTGTTCCAACTGCATATTCGGAACACTCTCGGAACGAAACTGCAAACATGATCAACACTCAACCTCGGACTCTGTTTCTAGAACAGAACTAGCATTTGGACACCTCGGCGTTTCGACATGACGCCATGACGCGCAAGCAGGGGCCGCCCAGAGATAAACACCCTTGTGCCACCACGTTCTGGCTCTATCGCGACTTCATCGAAACAGCTACCATGCCATTCATCCATAGACCCCAGGCGGCAGCCGTAAGGCCTCCTCCCATGGATGATTCGGGTAATGCGTTTGGAGGTGGTAAGTCTTCGACCCCAGATATGCGTCCCAAAACTCACCACAAAGATGTCGTCTCGACGAGCGATACGGGCTCCAAATCGCCCATATCCGCGGGCTTTTTCCGAATTGAAAAGGGGAACCCATGTGTCTTTACGTACGAGTTTGACGAGGCAAAGTACTTTACCGAGGGGGAATGTGTGGTCGAGGATGAGACTGGCAGGAGGGTGACGGCGAGAGCTGGAGATGTGATGCTTTTCACAAAGGGGTCGACCATTTCATTCTCGACTGAGAGTTATGCACTTGCATTTTTTTGCGATCAGAGGGCGAAGCTCTAGTTGGGGGCGATGGGTGCATGTAGAGGGGATATATCGGGATGCATTATAAGGATTAAAGACTCAGCCTAGGATTGTTTCCAGCTTCTTCTCCGACATGATATCCAGCCAATGCACCCAAGAACCAAGTGCTTTATCCTGGGCCATATCCATACGTGACCATACCTCTTCCAATATCACCGAGGCATGATTCACCGGCCGCAACCCGACAGTTACATACACGTATAGAATCCGCTCCCTGACAAAAGACCTCCACCGCGTCACACCCTCGCGCAATGAAGTTGTCACGCAGCCAAGTGCACTTCCCGCAATCAGCAAAGCTAGCAGCTGAATCGATACCGTCCCAGAGTCGCTGGGTATGCCCTCCAGAATCCCAAGCAGCCCAAACGCAAGACTCAGAATCAAGTGCGTATGGCTGTCCGTTCCATCGCACTCCACGCCCATTGCCTGCTCAAGAGCCGTTTTAGACTTGACAATCTCTGGGAAAGCCCTGTAGAGCTCCAGCAAAGTAGCTAAGCGGTAGCACCGCGCGAGGGCGAGGAGATGATCCGGAGGAGTACGGCGATCGCCTATATCTTCGATCGATCCAACAAACGGAAGTCGGAATTTGAGGATGTCTTGCTCGAGACATGATGCTTTTTCGAGAAGCTCCGAGTACAGCGCCTTTTGATGAGATTCTCCACTTGGTAAGAGATGAAGATTTCGTAGCATCCTCTGATTCCTGAGCAATGTTCCCGTCTTTGCGAGGAATACAAAGATGGGAGTCCCAACGCCGGTCCAGGGACATGGATAGGCGATCGATGGGGGAGTCGGGCAGCAGAAGATGTCCAGGTACGATGGAGCGTCTGTTTCTTGGTCTAGAAGAAACGAACTCATGGCTTCCCAGTATACCATCGAGGAGACAAGAAAGCTTTGGCTCCGACTCATGGATGTCCTTTCTCCACGGTCTTCCAGCCCGTTAGAGGTCATCCAGGCTTTGAATAACTGCCGAGATCCAACAAGGTGAGATAATCCCGTAGAAGAAGCGTCATGCCAGGCCTGAAAATCATTAGCACCTGATTTTGAGCCAAAGTCGTAAACCTACCGATGTCATGCCCAAGAGGATAATCCCCAGTAGCACATCGTCCTTGACGCAGATATTCTTCCGTGGGCCTACCACCTCGCACCCTCTGCCAGCTTTGGGTGCATCTATTTGCGACAGCTCACTAGACAGGTGGGATATCGCCTCGGTCTGGAATTCCAGCGGAATGCTGCTCTTGTCCTTGTTGTCCTGGTAGAGGTGGGCGGCGGACATGCTCAGGACACAATGGAAGAGCAGCGGCGAGGTCAAGATCATTCTTGACACCTCGGATCGGAATGGATTGTGTAGCGAGTCAAAGGAGGAGTTGACCTGGCATATGATGGAAAAGTAGTGGTCGAGTAAGAGTGAAGACTGTTCAGTGGGGGTGTAGGATAGGAGAGGCAGGTCTTCTAGGCCTGGCTCTAGAGTGATCTCGATGTCTTGCGGCTCGTCAACAGGCTCTCGAGAGTCCGCTATAGTTGAAATGAGACAGGATTCAGACGAGAAAGAGTCTGGAGCTTCGTAATCCCTCTCCGAGGGCTCTGAGTTGCGTGATGTTGCCACGCTCGAGGGAGACGTCGACACCTGGTTCGTCCACGTCGCGCATGAGGAATCATCCGTCTCATTCGCGCGCTGAGCAATAAAATCCGAAGAGCTTTCAATGACGCTTGAAAGCTTCCTAGCCTCATTCTCAAACCAAGAAGTGTCGCTGAAAGAGCCTGTCCGAGCTGGTGAAGTGGCGTGGCCCTTTTCATACTTGGTCGACCACTTGACTGGCCGAGTGTACCCCGGGCACTCTACGCCAATCTTGATGCATCGTCGGCAACTGGGCTCTTGCTCATCGCATTTCACCTTCTACACAAGATGAGCAAGAATCACAATCGGTGATGAAAGTCGACGACTTACCCGTCGCTTGCACACGAGGCAGCCACCTAACGACACATCAGCATGCATCAGATACCAAAGTCAGGGACACTTACTCCTAGACTTGTCTCTTCTCGATCTTTTCGGCACTCTGTCTGCCATAATCTGATAGAAACTGAATTGAAATGTTAGAGTTAGGAATGTCCAAATCAAAATACTGATGGTATCTTCTTATCTGGTTGGTCCCTGATACCCCGCATTCCGGAAAGATTTCCTAGTTCCGCGCTTGGGGGCTCGTGAAGGATGCCCCGAATAAGTTAAGTTTGCCTGGGCTGTCAGATCCGGCGGATGGGATTGGACGTCTGATTACGAGCATGACGCCGGTCTAGCCCTGTCTCTATCTCTAGCAATTGTATGGGCTCAATACCCAAGTGTAGAAGAAGGGACTCGAAGAAAGACTTGAGCCCGGATCTTGACCTCTACCTATCTTATGAGGATGCCATCTTTAATAATCACTGATATCGAAGCTGCTATAATATAAGTAGACTCTGGTATCTCTAACAGAAGATGCTAGCAACGGCGTGGGCTGGTTCCTCGGATAGTAAGACAACAGCAAGTTGAGGCCAATACACATCTGAATTGTCGACCCGGAGCCAACCCGGAGATAAGCACACCTACTCCTATCAAGATACAGCCAACTCTCCATGTACCTATTCAAATACACCCTACTTCCCACACCCATCAACCGACACCCGCTGCACCACCCCCTCCGTCTCATTCAACGGCCCAGCATACCTCCCCCTCGCCCTCACCGGCCAATAAACCACCCCAAACAGCAGCGTCGCCCCAAACACCAGCGACGCATAGTTCATGTTCTCGGGCGTGACGGGTCTGTAAGGCGGAAATAGCGAAAACACACAGGTGAAGATCAGGTACACCGCCGCCGTGACATTGACTGGCAGCCCAGCTCTTCCGAGGCGAAAGGGGCCCCACGAGAGGGACTCGGGGGCCGAGACGCGGCGCCAGATGAGGAGCAGTATGGGCATGAGGTATGATACTTCGAGGCCTACTATGGCTAGAGACAGGATTGCGTTGAATGCTGTCGTTGAGCCGATGTTGATGAGGCCGAGGAGCATGAGGATGAGTGTCGTTACGAGTATCGCTCTGGTAGGGATACTGCGCTTCTTGTCAACCCCAGAGAGGAACTCAGAAAACGGCATTCCTGTTACGTCAGCCTGAGCCTCCCGCCAAGCCTGAGCCCTCACCTTGATCTCTTGCAAACGCCCACATGACCCTCGCCGCAGACGCCAGTAGCGGAACCGTCGCCAAACCAGCCATCAACACAACAGCGCTCGACATGGCCGTGGCCGCCCCAACACTACCCGTGATATTATAAAATATCTGTATAATCGGAAACCCCGTGGTCGTCTCGAGCGCAGACTTCATATCGCCCATGCAGAACAGTATGGCCACCAGAAACCCGAACCCGAGGATGCTATTGAGCATCACGCTCCCGACCATGGCGTACGGCACGCCCGTCTCTGCATTCTGCATCTCCTCGCTGAGGTGCGTGGCGCCGTCGTACCCGATCAGCACGTAACAGGAGCTCAGCATGCCGATGCACCAGGCGATGCCGTCGTTGGACCAGCCCGAGTTGTTCTCGAGGGTGGTGAAGACGTAAGCGGCCGAGTTCTTTGTGGGTGAGACGGCGCACATGACGATGAGGATGATGAGAAAGAGGGTTACGTGGAGGGTCATGGAGACTTTCTCGACGAGAGGGAGGATGTGGCTGCAGAAGATGCAGATGCTTGCGGCGCTGAGGAGGATGGCCCAATAGAGCATTGTTCCGTGCCACCTCTCAAAGGTGTAGGTGTCGGGATAGTTGAGGCTCAGGAGGCCTTGGACCATGGTGCCAGCTAGGAATGGTGCACTCCCCGCCACAGCGATCCATCCGAAAGTTCTATGGGAGTCAGTACTTGAGGGGACTTGACGCCAAGAGTCTCACGTCACGTATCCGGCAAACCAGCTGGTAACTGTCGAGATGGCCTTGGGGGATAACCTCGCCACAAAGTGATACTGGCCTCCTGCGGTGGGAATGCTGGAAGTGTAAGCCGTGGTCTCTTCTAGGGCGCATTACTTACGTGGAAGCGAGCTCGGCGAGAGACAAGGCAGAACAGACGGACCCGATAAAGGCCAAGATTGCGCCGTATATCAGAGATACAGGGCCACCGCTGACCAGTCCGGCTGCCATTGTGCTGTTTCCATTAACCATTGTTCATTGAGCTGCGGAAAGGCTCTCACCTGCACAATGCTTCCCATGTGGCCATGAGGGAGACACACAGAGCCAGCATGGACGTGAGCGAAAAGTTGCGCTGTTCTAGTCAGTACCGAAAAACGAAGAGATCAGCGGCCAAACAAACCTTTAATTCTGGCACGTAGCCGAGATTTGCCAGATGCTCATGGTCGGCATTGGCTGACATTGGCTTCTTCTCGACGTCTGTTTGTGAAGACATTGCAGAGGGCTGATGATGATGGTTCATTAATGTTGAAGAACGCGGAAACCTCCTCTTTTCATGCCCGCCATGGGAGAGTTGAAGTTATACACGAGTCATGGCAGACAGGCCTCTGTATCAAGGCGATATCAAACTCCGCAGCGCAGGCGATAGTCCATGCGGACTCATCAAGATCCCGTGTCGGGAGGTCAACTGCGCTAGGTCAGAAGAGGATGAAAGGTGCGAGGTCATTCTGTTCGAGACATGCGCGGGAAACACTCGGCTTTAGTTAGAGCAAGCCACTGGGAGGTAGATGATGAGGAGAGATGCTGCAGGCCATCCATATTCACCCGCTAAACCTGAATAGGATACAAAGTGCGAGGTTGACTCTGCTATCAAGCCACATGGCGAACTGAACAAGAGGGCATGATGGAGATGAGATTTCGCCTGCTACTTAAGCGCAAATATTTCGAATTTCATTGCAAGTCCTGCAAGAAAAAGGTGCCAATAACCCGTCTCAAGACACCATGTTCCGCTTCCTGTCCCAAAACACCCCCTCCGAGGCCCCCCGTGCCCTCCCATCATCATGGTACAGAGAGCCCGCAATGTACGAGCTCGAGCGCCGCGCCATCTTCTCCAAGCGCTGGCTCCTCGTCACGCACCGCAGCCGGTTCACAAAGCCAGGCGACTTTGTCCGTTACAACGAAGCGGGCTTCTCGTTCTTCCTCTGCCTTGACCGGCAGGGGAGCCTCAATGGGTTTCACAACATCTGCCGCCACAGAGCGTACCCTGTCGTGAATAAAGACGACGGAAACGCCAGTATCCTGTCCTGCAAGTATCACGGTAGGTCACCCCTTATCTTGCAAGTTAACCAATCGCTGACCAACCAGGGTGGTCCTACGGTCTAAGCGGCAAGCTCGCCAAAGCTCCTCGCTTCGAAAACATGGAGTCGTTCGATAAAGACAGCAACGGCCTGTTCAAGGCGCACGTTCACATCGATAAGAGAGGCTTCGTATGGGTCAACCTCGACGGCGGAGATAAGCCCTCTGTTGCTTGGGACGGCGACTTTGCAGGAGCGGACCAGCAGCCTCGCCTCGAAGGGTTCAACATGGACGATTACTCGTTTGACCACGCGTGGGACATGCCCGGGGACTACAACTGGAAGACGCTGGTTGACAACTACAACGAGGTAAATCCGCTGCCTCTGGCTCAGACTCTTCTAACCTGTTTCAGTGCTACCACTGCAGCGTCGCCCACCCCGGAATCGCCGCAACTTCCGACCTCGAGACTTACAAGGTCGAGACCAAGGGCGGCCAGATCCAGCACTTTGCAAGAGACAAGCCCGAAAAGGAGTCAGGCCTCAACGTCGCGCCCACATTCTTCTTCCCCAACGCATCCGTCACGATGACGTGAGTTTTAAGAGTCGCCGATATGAACAAAAACTGATCGTCTTTAGCACAAAATACTTTTACCTCATGCGCGTGGTCCCGACGTCCGCTACAACAACCCACATGCAGTACGAGGTCTACCGCCACAAGGACGCGACAGACGACGAGTTCCACGAGGTAGACAGCTTCTTCAAGCAGGTCGAGTCGGAGGACAAGGACCTCTGCAACGCGGCGCAGAAGAACCTCAACGCGGGGGTGTACGTCACGGGGGACCTCAACTCGTTCAACGAGAAGGGCGTGCTGTACTTTCAGAAGAGGCTGAAGGAGGCTGTGATGCAGCATCGGGGCGAGGAGACAAAGGCAGGGGGGGAGATATGGCCGGCAAGGAGGATGGTTGATAGGGATGGGCTGCAGGAGGAGATTGAGTTTTGCCAAGGGCTGTGTGGTTCTGAGGGCAAGATTGAATGGTAGGGACTTGATGAGCGTTGTTAGATCCCAATGGATCGAGATTCCACTCTCCCACTTACACTCGACCGTGTACATGTCAAGCAACTACTAACCAATCACAGAGACGGGATTCACCATCCATCCATCTGCCCAAAAGGACCGTTCTTTCAATTTATACAAAGCCTTCATCAAAAGCCTAGTAATTGCACTAGCATAAAAAAAAAGTTCCAAAAGAACGCGGAATAAGCCCAAACTCAGAACGCCCAGCCAACGTCAAAGAGTATGCGAACATCTACCTGGGAAAGACTGAGCACCCGAGGCACTTACAATACAAAGTCCACCACAAGCTCCAACTGAATATTTCAGACTGGCGCCCCTCGTATGGTCGAGGGATCAAGGTATACATAAAAGAGTGCCGCGTTGGCAGGTCGTAATGATCAGGTCAGGACTCGGCTGACTTGTGCTGTCGTCGCAGCAAGTATGTTTGCACCATGCATCAGGCATGATTGACCCATGTGGCCGCTCCTTGGAACCACCACGGTGGCGAGCAGCATCAACACCGTAGTGTCAACAGGCAAACGCAATTGTTTGCTGCCAGTTTCCTTCAAAATTTCAACACCTCGAAAATGTCGCCCATCTCGCTTGTTTCCCTCTGCGGTCTCCCAAACACCAACGGCGCCAACGAATCTACGCCCGCATCCTCCGCCTCAAAGCTCATCGTAGAGCTGCTCGACATGATCGACCTCGTAGACACCGGGGACGTCGTGCTGACAGAACCCGTAGCCTTGCGCGGCGACACAGGCGACAAGTACGCCGACAGCAGCGCGTCCAAGTCAGGACCGCTCGTGACAGTCGGCAGCACAGGCCGACTGATCCTCCTGTCCCTTCGAGTGCGGATGAGCTGGTGGGGCCCTCGCTGCCC